>OY804578.1:149260439-149560667 GCA_963680875.1 Bathymodiolus brooksi | reverse complement strand
ACCAAAGTGGTAATGACAATCCATACATCTAAGACACCAAAGTGGTAATGACAATCCATAAATCTAAGATGCCAAAGTGGTAATGACAATCCATAAATCTAAGATACCAAAGTGGTAATGACAATCCACAAATCTAAAATACCGAAGTGGTAATGACAATCCATAAATTTAAGATACCAAAGTGGTAATGAAAATCCATAAATCTAAGATACCAAAGTGGTAATGGCAATCCATAAATCTAAGAGACCAAAGTGGTAATGACAATCCATGAATCTAAGATACCAAAGTGGTAATGACAATCCATAAATCTAAGATACCAAAGTGGTAATGACAATCCATAAATCTAAGATACCAAAGTGGTAATGACAATCGATAAATCTAAGATACCAAAGTGGTAATGACAATCCATATATCTAAGATACCAAAGAGATAGTGACAATCCATAAATATAAGACACCAGAGTGGTAATGACAATCCATATATCTAAGATATCAAAGTGGTAACAACAATCCATAAATCTAAGATACCAAAGTGGTAATGACAATCCATAGATCTAAGATACCAAAGTGGTAACAACAATCCATAAATCTAAGATACGAAAGTGGTAATGACAATCTATTAATCTAAGAAACTAAAGTGGTAATGACAATCCATAAATCTAAGATACCAAAGTGGTAATGACAATCCATAAATCTAAGATACCAAAGTGGTAATGACAATCCATAAATCTAAGACACCAAAGTGGTAATGACAATCCATAAATCTAAGACACCAATGTGGTAATGACAATCCATAGATCTAAGATACCAAATGGTAATGACAATCCATAAATCTAAGATACCAAAGTGGTAATGACAATCCATAAATCTAAGATACCAAAGTGGTAATGACAATCCATAAATCTAAGATACCAAAGTGGTAATGACAATCCATACATCTAAGATACCAAAGTGGTAATGAAAATCCATAAATCTAAGATACCAAAGTGGTAATGACAATCCATAAATCTAAGATACCAAAGTGGTAATGACAATCCATAAATCTTAGACACCAAAGTGGTAATGACAATCCATAAATCTAAGAGACCAAAGTGGTAATGACAATCCTTAAATCTAAGATACCAATGTGGTAATGACAATCCATAAATCTAAGATACCAAAGTGGTAATGACAATCCATATATCTAAGATACCAAAGTGGTAATGACAATCCATAAATCTAAGATACCAAAGTGGTAATGACAATCCATATATCTAAGATACCAAAGTGGTAATGACAATCAATCAATCTAAGATACCAGAGTGGTAACAACAATCCATAAATCTAAGATACCAAAGTGGTAACAACAATCCATATATCTAAGATACCAAAGTGGTAATGACAATCAATCAATCTAAGATACCAGAGTGGTAACAACAATCCATAAATCTAAGATACCAAAGTGGTAACAACAATCCATAAATCTAAGATACGAAAGTGGTAATGACAATCTATTAATCT
Source organism: Bathymodiolus brooksi (assembly GCA_963680875.1). Classification (NCBI taxonomy): domain Eukaryota; kingdom Metazoa; phylum Mollusca; class Bivalvia; order Mytilida; family Modiolidae; genus Bathymodiolus; species Bathymodiolus brooksi. The sequence goes on along the minus strand of OY804578.1, from coordinate 149,559,168 downwards.
AAGAAACTAAAGTGGTAATGACAATCCATAAATCTAAGATACCAAAGTGGTAATGACAATCCATAAATCTAAGATACCAAAGTGGTAATGACAATCCATAAATCTAAGACACCAAAGTGGTAATGACAATCCATAAATCTAAGACACCAATGTGGTAATGACAATCCATAGATCTAAGATACCAAATGGTAATGACAATCCATAAATCTAAGATACCAAAGTGGTAATGACAATCCATAAATCTAAGATACCAAAGTGGTAATGACAATCCATAAATCTAAGATACCAAAGTGGTAATGACAATCCATACATCTAAGATACCAAAGTGGTAATGAAAATCCATAAATCTAAGATACCAAAGTGGTAATGACAATCCATAAATCTAAGATACCAAAGTGGTAATGACAATCCATAAATCTTAGACACCAAAGTGGTAATGACAATCCATAAATCTAAGAGACCAAAGTGGTAATGACAATCCTTAAATCTAAGATACCAATGTGGTAATGACAATCCATAAATCTAAGATACCAAAGTGGTAATGACAATCCATATATCTAAGATACCAAAGTGGTAATGACAATCCATAAATCTAAGATACCAAAGTGGTAATGACAATCCATATATCTAAGATACCAAAGTGGTAATGACAATCAATCAATCTAAGATACCAGAGTGGTAACAACAATCCATAAATCTAAGATACCTAAGTGGTAATGACAATCTATGAATCTAAGAAACTAAAGTGGTAATGACAATCCATAAATCTAAGATACTAAAGTGGTAATGACCATCCATAAACCTAAAACACCAAAGTGGTAATGACAATCCATCAATCTAAGAGACCAAAGTGGTAATGAAAATCCATAAATCTAAGATAACAAAGTGGTAATGGCAATCCATAAATCTAAGAGACCAAAGTGGTAATGACAATCCATCAATCTAAGATACCAAAGTGATAATGACAATCCAAAATCTAAGATACCAAAGTGGTAATGACAATCCATAAATCTAAGATACCAAAGTGGTAATGACAATCAATAAATCTAAGATACCAAAGTGGTAATGACAATCCATAAATCTAAAACACCAAAGTGGTAATGACAATCCATCAATCTAAGATACCAAAGTGGTAATGACAATCCATAAATCTAAGATACCAGAGTGGTAATGACAATCCATAAACCTAAAACACCAAAGTGGTATTGACAATCCATCAATATAAGATACCAAAGTGGTAATGACAATCCATAAATCTAAGATACCAAAGTGGTAATGACAATCCATACATCTAAGACACTAAAGCGGTAATGACAATCAATAAATCTAAGATACCAAAGTGGTAATGACAATCCACAAATATAAAATACCAAAGTGATAATGACAATCCACAAATGTAAGATACCAAAGTGGTAATGACAATCCATAAATCTAACATACCAAAGTGGTAATGACAATCCATAAATCTAAGATACCAAAGTGGTATTGAAAATCCATAAATCTAAGATACCAAAGTGGTAATGACAATCAATAAATCTAAAATACCAAAGTGGTAATGACAATCCATAAATCTAAGATACCAAAGTGGTAATGACAATCAATAAATCTAAGATACCAAAGTGGTAATGACAATCCATAAATCTAAAACACCAAAGTGGTAATGACAATCCATCAATCTAAGATACCAAAGTGGTAATGACAATCCATAAATCTAAGATACCAGAGTGGTAATGACAATCCATAAACCTAAAACACCAAAGTGGTATTGACAATCCATCAATATAAGATACCAAAGTGGTAATGACAATCCATAAATCTAAGATACCAAAGTGGTAATGACAATCCATACATCTAAGACACTAAAGCGGTAATGACAATCAATAAATCTAAGATACCAAAGTGGTAATGACAATCCACAAATATAAAATACCAAAGTGATAATGACAATCCACAAATGTAAGATACCAAAGTGGTAATGACAATCCATAAATCTAACATACCAAAGTGGTAATGACAATCCATAAATCTAAGATACCAAAGTGGTATTGAAAATCCATAAATCTAAGATACCAAAGTGGTAATGACAATCAATAAATCTAAAATACCAAAGTGGTAATGACAATCCATAAATTTAAGATTCCAAAGTGGTAGTGACAATCCATAAATCTAAGATACCAAAGTGGTAATGACAATCCATAAATCTAAGATACCACAGTGGTAATGACAATCCATCAATCTAAGACACCAAAGTGGTAGTGACAATCCATAAATCTAAGATACCAAAGTGGTCATGACAATCAATAAATCTAAGATACCAAAGTGGTAATGACAATCCATCAATCTAAGATACCAAAGTGGTAATGACAATGCATAAATCTAAGATACCAAAGTGGTAATGACAATGCATAAATCTAAGATACCAAAATGGTAATGACAATCCATAAATCTAAGACACCAATGTGGTAATGACAATCCATAAATCTAAGACATCAAAGTGGTAATGACAATCCATAAATCTAAGATACCAAAGTGGTAATGACAATCCATAAATCTAAGATACCAAAGTGGTAATGACAATCCATAAATCTAAGATACTAAATGGGTAATGACAATCTATAAATCTAAGATACCAAAGTGGTCATGACAATTAATAAATCTAAGATACCAAAGTGGTAATGACAATCCATAAATTTAAGACACCAAAGTGGTAATGACAATCCATAAATCTAAGATGCCAAAGTGGTAATGACAATCCATAAATCTAAGATACCAAAGTGGTAATGACAATCCACAAATCTAAAATACCAAAGTGGTAATGACAATCCATAAATCTAAGATACCAAAGTGGTAATGAAAGTCCATAAATCTAAGATACCAAAGTGGTAATGACAATACATAAATCTAAGAGACCAAAGTGGTTATAAAAATCCATAAATCTAAGATACCAAAGTGGTAATGACAATCCATAAATCTAAGACAGCAAAGTGGTAGTGACAATCCATTAATCTAAGATATCAAAGTGGTCATGACAATCAATAAATCTAAGATACCAAAGCGGTAATGACAATCCATCAATCTAAGATACCAAAGTGGTAATGACAATCCATAAATCTAAGATACCAAAGTGGTAATGACAATCCATAAATCTAAGATACCAAAATGGTAATGACAATCCATAAATCTAAGATACCAAAGTGGTAATAACAATCCATAAATCTAAGATACCAAAGTGGTAATGACAATCCACAAATCTAAGACACCAAAGTGGTAATGACAATCCATAAATCTAAGATACCAAAGTGGTAATGAAAGTCCATAAATCTAAGATACCAAAGTAGTAATGACAATCCACAAATCTAAGATACCAAAGTGGTAATGACAATCCATAAATCTAAGAGACCAAAGTGGTAATAACAATCCATAAATCTAAGATACCAAAGTGGTAATGACAATCCACAAATCTAAGACACCAAAGTGGTAATGACAATCCATAAATCTAAGATACCAAAGTGGTAATGACAATCCATAAATCTAAGATACCAAAGTGGTAATGACAATCCATAAATTTTAGATACCAAAGTGGTAATGACAATCCATGAATCTAAGATACCAAAGTGGTAATGACAATCCATAAATCTTAGACACCAAAGTGGTAATGACAATCCATAAATCTAAGATACCAAAGTGGTAATGACAATCCTTAAATCTAAGATACCAATGTGGTAATGACAATCCATAAATCTAAGATACCAAAGTGGTAATGACAATCCATATATCTAAGATACCAAAGTGGTAATGACAATCCATAAATCTAAGATACCAAAGTGGTAATGACAATCCATATATCTAAGATACCAAAGTGGTAATGACAATCATTCAATCTAAGATACCAGAGTGGTAACAACAATCCATAAATCTAAGATACCTAAGTGGTAATGACAATCTATGAATCTAAGAAACTAAAGTGGTAATGACAATCCATAAATCTAAGATACCAAAGTGGTAATGACCATCCATAAACCTAAAACACCAAAGTGGTAATGACAATCCATCAATCTAAGAGACCAAAGTGGTAATGACAATCCATAAATCTAAGATACCAAAGTGGTAATAACAATCCATAAATCTAAGATACCAAAGTGGTAATGACAATCCACAAATCTAAGACACCAAAGTGGTAATGACAATCCATAAATCTAAGATACCAAAGTGGTAATGAAAGAACATAAATCTAAGATACCAAAGTAGTAATGACAATCCACAAATCTAAGATACCAAAGTGGTAATGACAATCCATAAATCTAAGAGACCAAAGTGGTAATGACAATCCATAAATCTAAGAGACCAAAGTGGTTATAAAAATCCATAAATCTAAGATACCAAAGTGGTAATGACAATCCATAAATCTAAGACAGCAAAGTGGTAGTGACAATCCATTAATCTAAGATATCAAAGTGGTCATGACAATCAATAAATCTAAGATACCAAAGCGGTAATGACAATCCATCAATCTAAGATACCAAAGTGGTAATGACAATCCATAAATCTAAGATACCAAAGTGGTAATGACAATCCATAAATCTAAGATACCAAAATGGTAATGACAATCCATAAATCTAAGATACCAAAGTGGTAATAACAATCCATAAATCTAAGATACCAAAGTGGTAATGACAATCCACAAATCTAAGACACCAAAGTGGTAATGACAATCCATAAATCTAAGATACCAAAGTGGTAATGAAAGTCCATAAATCTAAGATACCAAAGTAGTAATGACAATCCACAAATCTAAGATACCAAAGTGGTAATGACAATCCATAAATCTAAGAGACCAAAGTGGTAATAACAATCCATAAATCTAAGATACCAAAGTGGTAATGACAATCCACAAATCTAAGACACCAAAGTGGTAATGACAATCCATAAATCTAAGATACCAAAGTGGTAATGACAATCCATAAATCTAAGATACCAAAGTGGTAATGACAATCCATAAATTTTAGATACCAAAGTGGTAATGACAATCCATGAATCTAAGATACCAAAGTGGTAATGACAATCCATAAATCTTAGACACCAAAGTGGTAATGACAATCCATAAATCTAAGATACCAAAGTGGTAATGACAATCCTTAAATCTAAGATACCAATGTGGTAATGACAATCCATAAATCTAAGATACCAAAGTGGTAATGACAATCCATATATCTAAGATACCAAAGTGGTAATGACAATCCATAAATCTAAGATACCAAAGTGGTAATGACAATCCATATATCTAAGATACCAAAGTGGTAATGACAATCATTCAATCTAAGATACCAGAGTGGTAACAACAATCCATAAATCTAAGATACCTAAGTGGTAATGACAATCTATGAATCTAAGAAACTAAAGTGGTAATGACAATCCATAAATCTAAGATACCAAAGTGGTAATGACCATCCATAAACCTAAAACACCAAAGTGGTAATGACAATCCATCAATCTAAGAGACCAAAGTGGTAATGACAATCCATAAATCTAAGATACCAAAGTGGTAATAACAATCCATAAATCTAAGATACCAAAGTGGTAATGACAATCCACAAATCTAAGACACCAAAGTGGTAATGACAATCCATAAATCTAAGATACCAAAGTGGTAATGAAAGAACATAAATCTAAGATACCAAAGTAGTAATGACAATCCACAAATCTAAGATACCAAAGTGGTAATGACAATCCATAAATCTAAGAGACCAAAGTGGTAATAACAATCCATAAATCTAAGATACCAAAGTGGTAATGACAATCCATATATCTAAGATACCAAAGTGGTAATGACAATCATTCAATCTAAGATACCAGAGTGGTAACAACAATCCATAAATCTAAGATACCTAAGTGGTAATGACAATCTATGAATCTAAGAAACTAAAGTGGTAATGACAATCCATAAATCTAAGATACCAAAGTGGTAATGACCATCCATAAACCTAAAACACCAAAGTGGTAATGACAATCCATCAATCTAAGAGACCAAAGTGGTAATGAAAATCCATAAATCTAAGATAACAAAGTGGTAATGGCAATCCATAAATCTAAGAGACCAAAGTGGTTATAAAAATCCATAAATCTAAGATACCAAAGTGGTAATGACAATCCATAAATCTAAGACAGCAAAGTGGTAGTGACAATCCATTAATCTAAGATATCAAAGTGGTCATGACAATCAATAAATCTAAGATACCAAAGCGGTAATGACAATCCATCAATCTAAGATACCAAAGTGGTAATGACAATCCATAAATCTAAGATACCAAAGTGGTAATGACAATCCATAAATCTAAGATACCAAAATGGTAATGACAATCCATAAATCTAAGATACCAAAGTGGTAATAACAATCCATAAATCTAAGATACCAAAGTGGTAATGACAATCCACAAATCTAAGACACCAAAGTGGTAATGACAATCCATAAATCTAAGATACCAAAGTGGTAATGAAAGTCCATAAATCTAAGATACCAAAGTAGTAATGACAATCCACAAATCTAAGATACCAAAGTGGTAATGACAATCCATAAATCTAAGAGACCAAAGTGGTAATAACAATCCATAAATCTAAGATACCAAAGTGGTAATGACAATCCACAAATCTAAGACACCAAAGTGGTAATGACAATCCATAAATCTAAGATACCAAAGTGGTAATGACAATCCATAAATCTAAGATACCAAAGTGGTAATGACAATCCATAAATTTTAGATACCAAAGTGGTAATGACAATCCATGAATCTAAGATATCAAAGTGGTAATGACAATCCATAAATCTTAGACACCAAAGTGGTAATGACAATCCATAAATCTAAGATACCAAAGTGGTAATGACAATCCTTAAATCTAAGATACCAATGTGGTAATGACAATCCATAAATCTAAGATACCAAAGTGGTAATGACAATCCATATATCTAAGATACCAAAGTGGTAATGACAATCCATAAATCTAAGATACCAATGTGGTAATGACAATCCATATATCTAAGATACCAAAGTGGTAATGACAATCATTCAATCTAAGATACCAGAGTGGTAACAACAATCCATAAATCTAAGATACCTAAGTGGTAATGACAATCTATGAATCTAAGAAACTAAAGTGGTAATGACAATCCACAAATCTAAAATACCAAAGTGGTAATGACAATCCATAAATCTAAGATACCAAAGTGGTAATGAAAGTCCATAAATCTAAGATACCAAAGTGGTAATGACAATCCATAAATCTAAGAGACCAAAGTGGTTATAAAAATCCATAAATCTAAGATACCAAAGTGGTAATGACAATCCATAAATCTAAGACAGCAAAGTGGTAGTGACAATCCATTAATCTAAGATATCAAAGTGGTCATGACAATCAATAAATCTAAGATACCAAAGCGGTAATGACAATCCATCAATCTAAGATACCAAAGTGGTAATGACAATCCATAAATTTAAGATACCAAAGTGGTAATGACAATCCATAAATCTAAGACAGCAAAGTGGTAGTGACAATCCATTAATCTAAGATATCAAAGTGGTCATGACAATCAATAAATCTAAGATACCAAAGCGGTAATGACAATCCATCAATCTAAGATACCAAAGTGGTAATGACAATCCATAAATCTAAGATACCAAAGTGGTAATGACAATCCATAAATCTAAGATACCAAAATGTTAATGACAATCCATAAATCTAAGATACCAAAGTGGTAATAACAATCCATAAATCTAAGATACCAAAGTGGTAATGACAATCCACAAATCTAAGACACCAAAGTGGTAATGACAATCCATAAATCTAAGATACCAAAGTGGTAATGAAAGTCCATAAATCTAAGATACCAAAGTAGTAATGACAATCCACAAATCTAAGATACCAAAGTGGTAATGACAATCCATAAATCTAAGAGACCAAAGTGGTAATAACAATCCATAAATCTAAGATACCAAAGTGGTAATGACAATCCATACATCTAAGACACTAAAGCGGTAATGACAATCAATAAATCTAAGATACCAAAGTGGTAATGACAATCCACAAATATAAAATACCAAAGTGATAATGACAATCCACAAATGTAAGATACCAAAGTGGTAATGACAATCCATAAATCTAACATACCAAAGTGGTAATGACAATCCATAAATCTAAGATACCAAAGTGGTATTGAAAATCCATAAATCTAAGATACCAAAGTGGTAATGACAATCAATAAATCTAAAATACCAAAGTGGTAATGACAATCCATAAATCTAAGATACCAAAGTGGTAATGACAATCAATAAATCTAAGATACCAAAGTGGTAATGACAATCCATAAATCTAAAACACCAAAGTGGTAATGACAATCCATCAATCTAAGATACCAAAGTGGTAATGACAATCCATAAATCTAAGATACCAGAGTGGTAATGACAATCCATAAACCTAAAACACCAAAGTGGTATTGACAATCCATCAATATAAGATACCAAAGTGGTAATGACAATCCATAAATCTAAGATACCAAAGTGGTAATGACAATCCATACATCTAAGACACTAAAGCGGTAATGACAATCAATAAATCTAAGATACCAAAGTGGTAATGACAATCCACAAATATAAAATACCAAAGTGATAATGACAATCCACAAATGTAAGATACCAAAGTGGTAATGACAATCCATAAATCTAACATACCAAATTGGTAATGACAATCCATAAATCTAAGATACCAAAGTGGTATTGAAAATCCATAAATCTAAGATACCAAAGTGGTAATGACAATCAATAAATCTAAAATACCAAAGTGGTAATGACAATCCATAAATTTAAGATTCCAAAGTGGTAGTGACAATCCATAAATCTAAGATACCAAAGTGGTAATGACAATCCATAAATCTAAGATACCACAGTGGTAATGACAATCCATCAATCTAAGACACCAAAGTGGTAGTGACAATCCATAAATCTAAGATACCAAAGTGGTCATGACAATCAATAAATCTAAGATACCAAAGTGGTAATGACAATCCATCAATCTAAGATACCAAAGTGGTAATGACAATGCATAAATCTAAGATACCAAAGTGGTAATGACAATGCATAAATCTAAGATACCAAAATGGTAATGACAATCCATAAATCTAAGACACCAATGTGGTAATGACAATCCATAAATCTAAGACATCAAAGTGGTAATGACAATCCATAAATCTAAGATACCAAAGTGGTAATGACAATCCATAAATCTAAGATACCAAAGTGGTAATGACAATCCATAAATCTAAGATACTAAATGGGTAATGACAATCTATAAATCTAAGATACCAAAGTGGTCATGACAATTAATAAATCTAAGATACCAAAGTGGTAATGACAATCCATAAATTTAAGACACCAAAGTGGTAATGACAATCCATAAATCTAAGATGCCAAAGTGGTAATGACAATCCATAAATCTAAGATACCAAAGTGGTAATGACAATCCACAAATCTAAAATACCAAAGTGGTAATGACAATCCATAAATCTAAGATACCAAAGTGGTAATGAAAGTCCATAAATCTAAGATACCAAAGTGGTAATGACAATACATAAATCTAAGAGACCAAAGTGGTTATAAAAATCCATAAATCTAAGATACCAAAGTGGTAATGACAATCCATAAATCTAAGACAGCAAAGTGGTAGTGACAATCCATTAATCTAAGATATCAAAGTGGTCATGACAATCAATAAATCTAAGATACCAAAGCGGTAATGACAATCCATCAATCTAAGATACCAAAGTGGTAATGACAATCCATAAATCTAAGATACCAAAGTGGTAATGACAATCCATAAATCTAAGATACCAAAATGGTAATGACAATCCATAAATCTAAGATACCAAAGTGGTAATAACAATCCATAAATCTAAGATACCAAAGTGGTAATGACAATCCACAAATCTAAGACACCAAAGTGGTAATGACAATCCATAAATCTAAGATACCAAAGTGGTAATGAAAGTCCATAAATCTAAGATACCAAAGTAGTAATGACAATCCACAAATCTAAGATACCAAAGTGGTAATGACAATCCATAAATCTAAGAGACCAAAGTGGTAATAACAATCCATAAATCTAAGATACCAAAGTGGTAATGACAATCCACAAATCTAAGACACCAAAGTGGTAATGACAATCCATAAATCTAAGATACCAAAGTGGTAATGACAATCCATAAATCTAAGATACCAAAGTGGTAATGACAATCCATAAATTTTAGATACCAAAGTGGTAATGACAATCCATGAATCTAAGATACCAAAGTGGTAATGACAATCCATAAATCTTAGACACCAAAGTGGTAATGACAATCCATAAATCTAAGATACCAAAGTGGTAATGACAATCCTTAAATCTAAGATACCAATGTGGTAATGACAATCCATAAATCTAAGATACCAAAGTGGTAATGACAATCCATATATCTAAGATACCAAAGTGGTAATGACAATCCATAAATCTAAGATACCAAAGTGGTAATGACAATCCATATATCTAAGATACCAAAGTGGTAATGACAATCATTCAATCTAAGATACCAGAGTGGTAACAACAATCCATAAATCTAAGATACCTAAGTGGTAATGACAATCTATGAATCTAAGAAACTAAAGTGGTAATGACAATCCATAAATCTAAGATACCAAAGTGGTAATGACCATCCATAAACCTAAAACACCAAAGTGGTAATGACAATCCATCAATCTAAGAGACCAAAGTGGTAATGACAATCCATAAATCTAAGATACCAAAGTGGTAATAACAATCCATAAATCTAAGATACCAAAGTGGTAATGACAATCCACAAATCTAAGACACCAAAGTGGTAATGACAATCCATAAATCTAAGATACCAAAGTGGTAATGAAAGAACATAAATCTAAGATACCAAAGTAGTAATGACAATCCACAAATCTAAGATACCAAAGTGGTAATGACAATCCATAAATCTAAGAGACCAAAGTGGTAATGACAATCCATAAATCTAAGAGACCAAAGTGGTTATAAAAATCCATAAATCTAAGATACCAAAGTGGTAATGACAATCCATAAATCTAAGACAGCAAAGTGGTAGTGACAATCCATTAATCTAAGATATCAAAGTGGTCATGACAATCAATAAATCTAAGATACCAAAGCGGTAATGACAATCCATCAATCTAAGATACCAAAGTGGTAATGACAATCCATAAATCTAAGATACCAAAGTGGTAATGACAATCCATAAATCTAAGATACCAAAATGGTAATGACAATCCATAAATCTAAGATACCAAAGTGGTAATAACAATCCATAAATCTAAGATACCAAAGTGGTAATGACAATCCACAAATCTAAGACACCAAAGTGGTAATGACAATCCATAAATCTAAGATACCAAAGTGGTAATGAAAGTCCATAAATCTAAGATACCAAAGTAGTAATGACAATCCACAAATCTAAGATACCAAAGTGGTAATGACAATCCATAAATCTAAGAGACCAAAGTGGTAATAACAATCCATAAATCTAAGATACCAAAGTGGTAATGACAATCCACAAATCTAAGACACCAAAGTGGTAATGACAATCCATAAATCTAAGATACCAAAGTGGTAATGACAATCCATAAATCTAAGATACCAAAGTGGTAATGACAATCCATAAATTTTAGATACCAAAGTGGTAATGACAATCCATGAATCTAAGATACCAAAGTGGTAATGACAATCCATAAATCTTAGACACCAAAGTGGTAATGACAATCCATAAATCTAAGATACCAAAGTGGTAATGACAATCCTTAAATCTAAGATACCAATGTGGTAATGACAATCCATAAATCTAAGATACCAAAGTGGTAATGACAATCCATATATCTAAGATACCAAAGTGGTAATGACAATCCATAAATCTAAGATACCAAAGTGGTAATGACAATCCATATATCTAAGATACCAAAGTGGTAATGACAATCATTCAATCTAAGATACCAGAGTGGTAACAACAATCCATAAATCTAAGATACCTAAGTGGTAATGACAATCTATGAATCTAAGAAACTAAAGTGGTAATGACAATCCATAAATCTAAGATACCAAAGTGGTAATGACCATCCATAAACCTAAAACACCAAAGTGGTAATGACAATCCATCAATCTAAGAGACCAAAGTGGTAATGACAATCCATAAATCTAAGATACCAAAGTGGTAATAACAATCCATAAATCTAAGATACCAAAGTGGTAATGACAATCCACAAATCTAAGACACCAAAGTGGTAATGACAATCCATAAATCTAAGATACCAAAGTGGTAATGAAAGAACATAAATCTAAGATACCAAAGTAGTAATGACAATCCACAAATCTAAGATACCAAAGTGGTAATGACAATCCATAAATCTAAGAGACCAAAGTGGTAATAACAATCCATAAATCTAAGATACCAAAGTGGTAATGACAATCCATATATCTAAGATACCAAAGTGGTAATGACAATCATTCAATCTAAGATACCAGAGTGGTAACAACAATCCATAAATCTAAGATACCTAAGTGGTAATGACAATCTATGAATCTAAGAAACTAAAGTGGTAATGACAATCCATAAATCTAAGATACCAAAGTGGTAATGACCATCCATAAACCTAAAACACCAAAGTGGTAATGACAATCCATCAATCTAAGAGACCAAAGTGGTAATGAAAATCCATAAATCTAAGATAACAAAGTGGTAATGGCAATCCATAAATCTAAGAGACCAAAGTGGTTATAAAAATCCATAAATCTAAGATACCAAAGTGGTAATGACAATCCATAAATCTAAGACAGCAAAGTGGTAGTGACAATCCATTAATCTAAGATATCAAAGTGGTCATGACAATCAATAAATCTAAGATACCAAAGCGGTAATGACAATCCATCAATCTAAGATACCAAAGTGGTAATGACAATCCATAAATCTAAGATACCAAAGTGGTAATGACAATCCATAAATCTAAGATACCAAAATGGTAATGACAATCCATAAATCTAAGATACCAAAGTGGTAATAACAATCCATAAATCTAAGATACCAAAGTGGTAATGACAATCCACAAATCTAAGACACCAAAGTGGTAATGACAATCCATAAATCTAAGATACCAAAGTGGTAATGAAAGTCCATAAATCTAAGATACCAAAGTAGTAATGACAATCCACAAATCTAAGATACCAAAGTGGTAATGACAATCCATAAATCTAAGAGACCAAAGTGGTAATAACAATCCATAAATCTAAGATACCAAAGTGGTAATGACAATCCACAAATCTAAGACACCAAAGTGGTAATGACAATCCATAAATCTAAGATACCAAAGTGGTAATGACAATCCATAAATCTAAGATACCAAAGTGGTAATGACAATCCATAAATTTTAGATACCAAAGTGGTAATGACAATCCATGAATCTAAGATATCAAAGTGGTAATGACAATCCATAAATCTTAGACACCAAAGTGGTAATGACAATCCATAAATCTAAGATACCAAAGTGGTAATGACAATCCTTAAATCTAAGATACCAATGTGGTAATGACAATCCATAAATCTAAGATACCAAAGTGGTAATGACAATCCATATATCTAAGATACCAAAGTGGTAATGACAATCCATAAATCTAAGATACCAATGTGGTAATGACAATCCATATATCTAAGATACCAAAGTGGTAATGACAATCATTCAATCTAAGATACCAGAGTGGTAACAACAATCCATAAATCTAAGATACCTAAGTGGTAATGACAATCTATGAATCTAAGAAACTAAAGTGGTAATGACAATCCACAAATCTAAAATACCAAAGTGGTAATGACAATCCATAAATCTAAGATACCAAAGTGGTAATGAAAGTCCATAAATCTAAGATACCAAAGTGGTAATGACAATCCATAAATCTAAGAGACCAAAGTGGTTATAAAAATCCATAAATCTAAGATACCAAAGTGGTAATGACAATCCATAAATCTAAGACAGCAAAGTGGTAGTGACAATCCATTAATCTAAGATATCAAAGTGGTCATGACAATCAATAAATCTAAGATACCAAAGTGGTAATGACAATCCATCAATCTAAGATACCAAAGTGGTAATGACAATCCATAAATTTAAGATACCAAAGTGGTAATGACAATCCATAAATCTAAGACAGCAAAGTGGTAGTGACAATCCATTAATCTAAGATATCAAAGTGGTCATGACAATCAATAAATCTAAGATACCAAAGCGGTAATGACAATCCATCAATCTAAGATACCAAAGTGGTAATGACAATCCATAAATCTAAGATACCAAAGTGGTAATGACAATCCATAAATCTAAGATACCAAAATGTTAATGACAATCCATAAATCTAAGATACCAAAGTGGTAATAACAATCCATAAATCTAAGATACCAAAGTGGTAATGACAATCCACAAATCTAAGACACCAAAGTGGTAATGACAATCCATAAATCTAAGATACCAAAGTGGTAATGAAAGTCCATAAATCTAAGATACCAAAGTAGTAATGACAATCCACAAATCTAAGATACCAAAGTGGTAATGACAATCCATAAATCTAAGAGACCAAAGTGGTAATAACAATCCATAAATCTAAGATACCAAAGTGGTAATGACAATCCATATATCTAAGATACCAAAGTGGTAATGACAATCATTCAATCTAAGATACCAGAGTGGTAACAACAATCCATAAATCTAAGATACCTAAGTGGTAATGACAATCTATGAATCTAAGAAACTAAAGTGGTAATGACAATCCATAAATCTAAGATACCAAAGTGGTAATGACCATCCATAAACCTAAAACACCAAAGTGGTAATGACAATCCATCAATCTAAGAGACCAAAGTGGTAATGAAAATCCATAAATCTAAGATACCAAAGTGGTAATGAAAGTCCATAAATCTAAGATACCAAAGTAGTAATGACAATCCACAAATCTAAGATACCAAAGTGGTAATGACAATCCATAAATCTAAGAGACCAAAGTGGTAATAACAATCCATAAATCTAAGATACCAAAGTGGTAATGACAATCCACAAATCTAAGACACCAAAGTGGTAATGACAATCCATAAATCTAAGATACCAAAGTGGTAATGACAATCCATAAATCTAAGATACCAAAGTGGTAATGACAATCCATAAATTTTAGATACCAAAGTGGTAATGACAATCCATGAATCTAAGATACCAAAGTGGTAATGACAATCCATAAATCTTAGACACCAAAGTGGTAATGACAATCCATAAATCTAAGATACCAAAGTGGTAATGACAATCCTTAAATCTAAGATACCAATGTGGTAATGACAATCCATAAATCTAAGATACCAAAGTGGTAATGACAATCCATATATCTAAGATACCAAAGTGGTAATGAAAATCCATAAATCTAAGATACCAAAGTGGTAATGACAATCCATATATCTAAGATACCAAAGTGGTAATGACAATCATTCAATCTAAGATACCAGAGTGGTAACAACAATCCATAAATCTAAGATACCTAAGTGGTAATGACAATCTATGAATCTAAGAAACTAAAGTGGTAATGACAATCCATAAATCTAAGATACCAAAGTGGTAATGACCATCCATAAACCTAAAACACCAAAGTGGTAATGACAATCCATCAATCTAAGAGACCAAAGTGGTAATGACAATCCATAAATCTAAGATACCAAAGTGGTAATAACAATCCATAAATCTAAGATACCAAAGTGGTAATGACAATCCACAAATCTAAGACACCAAAGTGGTAATGACAATCCATAAATCTAAGATACCAAAGTGGTAATGAAAGAACATAAATCTAAGATACCAAAGTAGTAATGACAATCCACAAATCTAAGATACCAAAGTGGTAATGACAATCCATAAATCTAAGAGACCAAAGTGGAAATAACAATCC
Organism: Bathymodiolus brooksi; assembly: GCA_963680875.1. NCBI lineage: Eukaryota > Metazoa > Mollusca > Bivalvia > Mytilida > Modiolidae > Bathymodiolus > Bathymodiolus brooksi. Next base: position 149,543,148 of record OY804578.1, on the reverse strand, counting down.
ATAAATCTAAGATACCAAAGTGGTAATGACAATCCATATATCTAAGATACCAAAGTGGTAATGACAATCATTCAATCTAAGATACCAGAGTGGTAACAACAATCCATAAATCTAAGATACCTAAGTGGTAATGACAATCTATGAATCTAAGAAACTAAAGTGGTAATGACAATCCATAAATCTAAGATACCAAAGTGGTAATGACCATCCATAAACCTAAAACACCAAAGTGGTAATGACAATCCATCAATCTAAGAGACCAAAGTGGTAATGAAAATCCATAAATCTAAGATAACAAAGTGGTAATGGCAATCCATAAATCTAAGAGACCAAAGTGGTAATGACAATCCATAAATCTAAGACAGCAAAGTGGTAGTGACAATCCATCAATCTAAGATACCAAAGTGGTAATGACAATCCATAAATCTAAGACAGCAAAGTGGTAATGACAATCCATTAATCTAAGATATCAAAGTGGTCATGACAATCAATAAATCTAAGATACCAAAGCGGTAATGACAATCCATCAATCTAAGATACCAAAGTGGTAATGACAATCCATAAATCTAAGATACCAAAGTGGTAATGACAATCCATCAATCTAAGATACCAAAGTGGTAATGACAATCCATAAATCTAAGATACCAAAGTGGTAATGACAATCCATAAATCTAAGATACCAAAATGGTAATGACAATCCATAAATCTAAGATACCAAAGTGGTAATAACAATCCATAAATCTAAGATACCAAAGTGGTAATGACAATCCACAAATCTAAGACACCAAAGTGGTAATGACAATCCATAAATCTAAGATACCAAAGTGGTAATGAAAGTCCATAAATCTAAGATACCAAAGTAGTAATGACAATCCACAAATCTAAGATACCAAAGTGGTAATGACAATCCATAAATCTAAGAGACCAAAGTGGTAATAACAATCCATAAATCTAAGATACCAAAGTGGTAATGACAATCCACAAATCTAAGACACCAAAGTGGTAATGACAATCCATAAATCTAAGATACCAAAGTGGTAATGACAATCCATAAATCTAAGATACCAAATTGGTAATGACAATCCATAAATTTTAGATACCAAAGTGGTAATGACAATCCATAAATCTAAGATACCAAAATGGTAATGACAATCCATAAATCTAAGATACCAAAGTGGTAATAACAATCCATAAATCTAAGATACCAAAGTGGTAATGACAATCCACAAATCTAAGACACCAAAGTGGTAATGACAATCCATAAATCTAAGATACCAAAGTGGTAATGAAAGTCCATAAATCTAAGATACCAAAGTAGTAATGACAATCCACAAATCTAAGATACCAAAGTGGTAATGACAATCCATAAATCTAAGAGACCAAAGTGGTAATAACAATCCATAAATCTAAGATACCAAAGTGGTAATGACAATCCATATATCTAAGATACCAAAGTGGTAATGACAATCATTCAATCTAAGATACCAGAGTGGTAACAACAATCCATAAATCTAAGATACCTAAGTGGTAATGACAATCTATGAATCTAAGAAACTAAAGTGGTAATGACAATCCATAAATCTAAGATACCAAAGTGGTAATGACCATCCATAAACCTAAAACACCAAAGTGGTAATGACAATCCATCAATCTAAGAGACCAAAGTGGTAATGAAAATCCATAAATCTAAGATACCAAAGTGGTAATGAAAGTCCATAAATCTAAGATACCAAAGTAGTAATGACAATCCACAAATCTAAGATACCAAAGTGGTAATGACAATCCATAAATCTAAGAGACCAAAGTGGTAATAACAATCCATAAATCTAAGATACCAAAGTGGTAATGACAATCCACAAATCTAAGACACCAAAGTGGTAATGACAATCCATAAATCTAAGATACCAAAGTGGTAATGACAATCCATAAATCTAAGATACCAAAGTGGTAATGACAATCCATAAATTTTAGATACCAAAGTGGTAATGACAATCCATGAATCTAAGATACCAAAGTGGTAATGACAATCCATAAATCTTAGACACCAAAGTGGTAATGACAATCCATAAATCTAAGATACCAAAGTGGTAATGACAATCCTTAAATCTAAGATACCAATGTGGTAATGACAATCCATAAATCTAAGATACCAAAGTGGTAATGACAATCCATATATCTAAGATACCAAAGTGGTAATGAAAATCCATAAATCTAAGATACCAAAGTGGTAATGACAATCCATATATCTAAGATACCAAAGTGGTAATGACAATCATTCAATCTAAGATACCAGAGTGGTAACAACAATCCATAAATCTAAGATACCTAAGTGGTAATGACAATCTATGAATCTAAGAAACTAAAGTGGTAATGACAATCCATAAATCTAAGATACCAAAGTGGTAATGACCATCCATAAACCTAAAACACCAAAGTGGTAATGACAATCCATCAATCTAAGAGACCAAAGTGGTAATGACAATCCATAAATCTAAGATACCAAAGTGGTAATAACAATCCATAAATCTAAGATACCAAAGTGGTAATGACAATCCACAAATCTAAGACACCAAAGTGGTAATGACAATCCATAAATCTAAGATACCAAAGTGGTAATGAAAGAACATAAATCTAAGATACCAAAGTAGTAATGACAATCCACAAATCTAAGATACCAAAGTGGTAATGACAATCCATAAATCTAAGAGACCAAAGTGGAAATAACAATCCATAAATCTAAGATACCAAAGTGGTAATGACAATCCATATATCTAAGATACCAAAGTGGTAATGACAATCATTCAATCTAAGATACCAGAGTGGTAACAACAATCCATAAATCTAAGATACCTAAGTGGTAATGACAATCTATGAATCTAAGAAACTAAAGTGGTAATGACAATCCATAAATCTAAGATACCAAAGTGGTAATGACCATCCATAAACCTAAAACACCAAAGTGGTAATGACAATCCATCAATCTAAGAGACCAAAGTGGTAATGAAAATCCATAAATCTAAGATAACAAAGTGGTAATGGCAATCCATAAATCTAAGAGACCAAAGTGGTAATGACAATCCATAAATCTAAGACAGCAAAGTGGTAGTGACAATCCATCAATCTAAGATACCAAAGTGGTAATGACAATCCATAAATCTAAGACAGCAAAGTGGTAGTGACAATCCATTAATCTAAGATATCAAAGTGGTCATGACAATCAATAAATCTAAGATACCAAAGCGGTAATGACAATCCATCAATCTAAGATACCAAAGTGGTAATGACAATCCATAAATCTAAGATACCAAAGTGGTAATGACAATCCATCAATCTAAGATACCAAAGTGGTAATGACAATCCATAAATCTAAGATACCAAAGTGGTAATGACAATCCATAAATCTAAGATACCAAAATGGTAATGACAATCCATAAATCTAAGATACCAAAGTGGTAATAACAATCCATAAATCTAAGATACCAAAGTGGTAATGACAATCCACAAATCTAAGACACCAAAGTGGTAATGACAATCCATAAATCTAAGATACCAAAGTGGTAATGAAAGTCCATAAATCTAAGATACCAAAGTAGTAATGACAATCCACAAATCTAAGATACCAAAGTGGTAATGACAATCCATAAATCTAAGAGACCAAAGTGGTAATAACAATCCATAAATCTAAGATACCAAAGTGGTAATGACAATCCACAAATCTAAGACACCAAAGTGGTAATGACAATCCATAAATCTAAGATACCAAAGTGGTAATGACAATCCATAAATCTAAGATACCAAATTGGTAATGACAATCCATAAATTTTAGATACCAAAGTGGTAATGACAATCCATGAATCTAAGATACCAAAGTGGTAATGACAATCCATAAATCTTAGACACCAAAGTGGTAATGACAATCCATAAATCTAAGATACCAAAGTGGTAATGACAATCCTTAAATCTAAGATACCAATGTGGTAATGACAATCCATAAATCTAAGATACCAAAGTGGTAATGACAATCCATATATCTAAGATACCAAAGTGGTAATGACAATCCACAAATCTAAGACACCAAAGTGGTAATGACAATCCATAAATCTAAGATACCAAAGTGGTAATGAAAGAACATAAATCTAAGATACCAAAGTAGTAATGACAATCCACAAATCTAAGATACCAAAGTGGTAATGACAATCCATAAATCTAAGAGACCAAAGTGGTAATAACAATCCATAAATCTAAGATACCAAAGTGGTAATGACAATCCATATATCTAAGATACCAAAGTGGTAATGACAATCATTCAATCTAAGATACCAGAGTGGTAACAACAATCCATAAATCTAAGATACCTAAGTGGTAATGACAATCTATGAATCTAAGAAACTAAAGTGGTAATGACAATCCATAAATCTAAGATACCAAAGTGGTAATGACCATCCATAAACCTAAAACACCAAAGTGGTAATGACAATCCATCAATCTAAGAGACCAAAGTGGTAATGAAAATCCATAAATCTAAGATAACAAAGTGGTAATGGCAATCCATAAATCTAAGAGACCAAAGTGGTTATAAAAATCCATAAATCTAAGATACCAAAGTGGTAATGACAATCCATAAATCTAAGACAGCAAAGTGGTAGTGACAATCCATTAATCTAAGATATCAAAGTGGTCATGACAATCAATAAATCTAAGATACCAAAGCGGTAATGACAATCCATCAATCTAAGATACCAAAGTGGTAATGACAATCCATAAATCTAAGATACCAAAGTGGTAATGACAATCCATAAATCTAAGATACCAAAATGGTAATGACAATCCATAAATCTAAGATACCAAAGTGGTAATAACAATCCATAAATCTAAGATACCAAAGTGGTAATGACAATCCACAAATCTAAGACACCAAAGTGGTAATGACAATCCATAAATCTAAGATACCAAAGTGGTAATGAAAGTCCATAAATATAAGATACCAAAGTAGTAATGACAATCCACAAATCTAAGATACCAAAGTGGTAATGACAATCCATAAATCTAAGAGACCAAAGTGGTAATAACAATCCATAAATCTAAGATACCAAAGTGGTAATGACAATCCACAAATCTAAGACACCAAAGTGGTAATGACAATCCATAAATCTAAGATACCAAAGTGGTAATGACAATCCATAAATCTAAGATACCAAAGTGGTAATGACAATCCATAAATTTTAGATACCAAAGTGGTAATGACAATCCATGAATCTAAGATATCAAAGTGGTAATGACAATCCATAAATCTTAGACACCAAAGTGGTAATGACAATCCATAAATCTAAGATACCAAAGTGGTAATGACAATCCTTAAATCTAAGATACCAATGTGGTAATGACAATCCATAAATCTAAGATACCAAAGTGGTAATGACAATCCATATATCTAAGATACCAAAGTGGTAATGACAATCCATAAATCTAAGATACCAAAGTGGTAATGACAATCCATATATCTAAGATACCAAAGTGGTAATGACAATCATTCAATCTAAGATACCAGAGTGGTAACAACAATCCATAAATCTAAGATACCTAAGTGGTAATGACAATCTATGAATCTAAGAAACTAAAGTGGTAATGACAATCCACAAATCTAAAATACCAAAGTGGTAATGACAATCCATAAATCTAAGATACCAAAGTGGTAATGAAAGTCCATAAATCTAAGATACCAAAGTGGTAATGACAATCCATAAATCTAAGAGACCAAAGTGGTTATAAAAATCCATAAATCTAAGATACCAAAGTGGTAATGACAATCCATAAATCTAAGACAGCAAAGTGGTAGTGACAATCCATTAATCTAAGATATCAAAGTGGTCATGACAATCAATAAATCTAAGATACCAAAGCGGTAATGACAATCCATCAATCTAAGATACCAAAGTGGTAATGACAATCCATAAATTTAAGATACCAAAGTGGTAATGACAATCCATAAATCTAAGACAGCAAAGTGGTAGTGACAATCCATTAATCTAAGATATCAAAGTGGTCATGACAATCAATAAATCTAAGATACCAAAGCGGTAATGACAATCCATCAATCTAAGATACCAAAGTGGTAATGACAATCCATAAATCTAAGATACCAAAGTGGTAATGACAATCCATAAATCTAAGATACCAAAATGGTAATGACAATCCATAAATCTAAGATACCAAAGTGGTAATAACAATCCATAAATCTAAGATACCAAAGTGGTAATGACAATCCACAAATCTAAGACACCAAAGTGGTAATGACAATCCATAAATCTAAGATACCAAAGTGGTAATGAAAGTCCATAAATCTAAGATACCAAAGTAGTAATGACAATCCACAAATCTAAGATACCAAAGTGGTAATGACAATCCATAAATCTAAGAGACCAAAGTGGTAATAACAATCCATAAATCTAAGATACCAAAGTGGTAATGACAATCCATATATCTAAGATACCAAAGTGGTAATGACAATCATTCAATCTAAGATACCAGAGTGGTAACAACAATCCATAAATCTAAGATACCTAAGTGGTAATGACAATCTATGAATCTAAGAAACTAAAGTGGTAATGACAATCCATAAATCTAAGATACCAAAGTGGTAATGACCATCCATAAACCTAAAACACCAAAGTGGTAATGACAATCCATCAATCTAAGAGACCAAAGTGGTAATGAAAATCCATAAATCTAAGATACCAAATTGGTAATGAAAGTCCATAAATCTAAGATACCAAAGTAGTAATGACAATCCACAAATCTAAGATACCAAAGTGGTAATGACAATCCATAAATCTAAGAGACCAAAGTGGTAATAACAATCCATAAATCTAAGATACCAAAGTGGTAATGACAATCCACAAATCTAAGACACCAAAGTGGTAATGACAATCCATAAATCTAAGATACCAAAGTGGTAATGACAATCCATAAATCTAAGATACCAAAGTGGTAATGACAATCCATAAATTTTAGATACCAAAGTGGTAATGACAATCCATGAATCTAAGATACCAAAGTGGTAATGACAATCCATAAATCTTAGACACCAAAGTGGTAATGACAATCCATAAATCTAAGATACCAAAGTGGTAATGACAATCCTTAAATCTAAGATACCAATGTGGTAATGACAATCCATAAATCTAAGATACCAAAGTGGTAATGACAATCCATATATCTAAGATACCAAAGTGGTAATGAAAATCCATAAATCTAAGATACCAAAGTGGTAATGACAATCCATATATCTAAGATACCAAAGTGGTAATGACAATCATTCAATCTAAGATACCAGAGTGGTAACAACAATCCATAAATCTAAGATACCTAAGTGGTAATGACAATCTATGAATCTAAGAAACTAAAGTGGTAATGACAATCCATAAATCTAAGATACCAAAGTGGTAATGACCATCCATAAACCTAAAACACCAAAGTGGTAATGACAATCCATCAATCTAAGAGACCAAAGTGGTAATGACAATCCATAAATCTAAGATACCAAAGTGGTAATAACAATCCATAAATCTAAGATACCAAAGTGGTAATGACAATCCACAAATCTAAGACACCAAAGTGGTAATGACAATCCATAAATCTAAGATACCAAAGTGGTAATGAAAGAACATAAATCTAAGATACCAAAGTAGTAATGACAATCCACAAATCTAAGATACCAAAGTGGTAATGACAATCCATAAATCTAAGAGACCAAAGTGGAAATAACAATCCATAAATCTAAGATACCAAAGTGGTAATGACAATCCATATATCTAAGATACCAAAGTGGTAATGACAATCATTCAATCTAAGATACCAGAGTGGTAACAACAATCCATAAATCTAAGATACCTAAGTGGTAATGACAATCTATGAATCTAAGAAACTAAAGTGGTAATGACAATCCATAAATCTAAGATACCAAAGTGGTAATGACCATCCATAAACCTAAAACACCAAAGTGGTAATGACAATCCATCAATCTAAGAGACCAAAGTGGTAATGAAAATCCATAAATCTAAGATAACAAAGTGGTAATGGCAATCCATAAATCTAAGAGACCAAAGTGGTAATGACAATCCATAAATCTAAGACAGCAAAGTGGTAGTGACAATCCATTAATCTAAGATATCAAAGTGGTCATGACAATCAATAAATCTAAGATACCAAAGCGGTAATGACAATCCATCAATCTAAGATACCAAAGTGGTAATGACAATCCATAAATCTAAGACAGCAAAGTGGTAGTGACAATCCATTAATCTAAGATATCAAAGTGGTCATGACAATCAATAAATCTAAGATACCAAAGCGGTAATGACAATCCATCAATCTAAGATACCAAAGTGGTAATGACAATCCATAAATCTAAGATACCAAAGTGGTAATGACAATCCATAAATCTAAGATACCAAAATGGTAATGACAATCCATAAATCTAAGATACCAAAGTGGTAATAACAATCCATAAATCTAAGATACCAAAGTGGTAATGACAATCCACAAATCTAAGACACCAAAGTGGTAATGACAATCCATAAATCTAAGATACCAAAGTGGTAATGAAAGTCCATAAATCTAAGATACCAAAGTAGTAATGACAATCCACAAATCTAAGATACCAAAGTGGTAATGACAATCCATAAATCTAAGAGACCAAAGTGGTAATAACAATCCATAAATCTAAGATACCAAAGTGGTAATGACAATCCACAAATCTAAGACACCAAAGTGGTAATGACAATCCATAAATCTAAGATACCAAAGTGGTAATGACAATCCATAAATCTAAGATACCAAAGTGGTAATGACAATCCATAAATTTTAGATACCAAAGTGGTAATGACAATCCATGAATCTAAGATATCAAAGTGGTAATGACAATCCATAAATCTTAGACACCAAAGTGGTAATGACAATCCATAAATCTAAGATACCAAAGTGGTAATGACAATCCTTAAATCTAAGATACCAATGTGGTAATGACAATCCATAAATCTAAGATACCAAAGTGGTAATGACAATCCATATATCTAAGATACCAAAGTGGTAATGACAATCCATAAATCTAAGATACCAAAGTGGTAATGACAATCCATATATCTAAGATACCAAAGTGGTAATGACAATCATTCAATCTAAGATACCAGAGTGGTAACAACAATCCATAAATCTAAGATACCTAAGTGGTAATGACAATCTATGAATCTAAGAAACTAAAGTGGTAATGACAATCCACAAATCTAAAATACCAAAGTGGTAATGACAATCCATAAATCTAAGATACCAAAGTGGTAATGAAAGTCCATAAATCTAAGATACAAAAGTGGTAATGACAATCCATAAATCTAAGAGACCAAAGTGGTTATAAAAATCCATAAATCTAAGATACCAAAGTGGTAATGACAATCCATAAATCTAAGACAGCAAAGTGGTAGTGACAATCCATTAATCTAAGATATCAAAGTGGTCATGACAATCAATAAATCTAAGATACCAAAGCGGTAATGACAATCCATCAATCTAAGATACCAAAGTGGTAATGACAATCCATAAATTTAAGATACCAAAGTGGTAATGACAATCCATAAATCTAAGACAGCAAAGTGGTAGTGACAATCCATTAATCTAAGATATCAAAGTGGTCATGACAATCAATAAATCTAAGATACCAAAGCGGTAATGACAATCCATCAATCTAAGATACCAAAGTGGTAATGACAATCCATAAATCTAAGATACCAAAGTGGTAATGACAATCCATAAATCTAAGATACCAAAATGGTAATGACAATCCATAAATCTAAGATACCAAAGTGGTAATAACAATCCATAAATCTAAGATACCAAAGTGGTAATGACAATCCACAAATCTAAGACACCAAAGTGGTAATGACAATCCATAAATCTAAGATACCAAAGTGGTAATGAAAGTCCATAAATCTAAGATACCAAAGTAGTAATGACAATCCACAAATCTAAGATACCAAAGTGGTAATGACAATCCATAAATCTAAGAGACCAAAGTGGTAATAACAATCCATAAATCTAAGATACCAAAGTGGTAATGACAATCCATATATCTAAGATACCAAAGTGGTAATGACAATCATTCAATCTAAGATACCAGAGTGGTAACAACAATCCATAAATCTAAGATACCTAAGTGGTAATGACAATCTATGAATCTAAGAAACTAAAGTGGTAATGACAATCCATAAATCTAAGATACCAAAGTGGTAATGACCATCCATAAACCTAAAACACCAAAGTGGTAATGACAATCCATCAATCTAAGAGACCAAAGTGGTAATGAAAATCCATAAATCTAAGATACCAAAGTGGTAATGAAAGTCCATAAATCTAAGATACCAAAGTAGTAATGACAATCCACAAATCTAAGATACCAAAGTGGTAATGACAATCCATAAATCTAAGAGACCAAAGTGGTAATAACAATCCATAAATCTAAGATACCAAAGTGGTAATGACAATCCACAAATCTAAGACACCAAAGTGGTAATGACAATCCATAAATCTAAGATACCAAAGTGGTAATGACAATCCATAAATCTAAGATACCAAAGTGGTAATGACAATCCATAAATTTTAGATACCAAAGTGGTAATGACAATCCATGAATCTAAGATACCAAAGTGGTAATGACAATCCATAAATCTTAGACACCAAAGTGGTAATGACAATCCATAAATCTAAGATACCAAAGTGGTAATGACAATCCTTAAATCTAAGATACCAATGTGGTAATGACAATCCATAAATCTAAGATACCAAAGTGGTAATGACAATCCATATATCTAAGATACCAAAGTGGTAATGAAAATCCATAAATCTAAGATACCAAAGTGGTAATGACAATCCATATATCTAAGATACCAAAGTGGTAATGACAATCATTCAATCTAAGATACCAGAGTGGTAACAACAATCCATAAATCTAAGATACCTAAGTGGTAATGACAATCTATGAATCTAAGAAACTAAAGTGGTAATGACAATCCATAAATCTAAGATACCAAAGTGGTAATGACCATCCATAAACCTAAAACACCAAAGTGGTAATGACAATCCATCAATCTAAGAGACCAAAGTGGTAATGACAATCCATAAATCTAAGATACCAAAGTGGTAATAACAATCCATAAATCTAAGATACCAAAGTGGTAATGACAATCCACAAATCTAAGACACCAAAGTGGTAATGACAATCCATAAATCTAAGATACCAAAGTGGTAATGAAAGAACATAAATCTAAGATACCAAAGTAGTAATGACAATCCACAAATCTAAGATACCAAAGTGGTAATGACAATCCATAAATCTAAGAGACCAAAGTGGAAATAACAATCCATAAATCTAAGATACCAAAGTGGTAATGACAATCCATATATCTAAGATACCAAAGTGGTAATGACAATCATTCAATCTAAGATACCAGAGTGGTAACAACAATCCATAAATCTAAGATACCTAAGTGGTAATGACAATCTATGAATCTAAGAAACTAAAGTGGTAATGACAATCCATAAATCTAAGATACCAAAGTGGTAATGACCATCCATAAACCTAAAACACCAAAGTGGTAATGACAATCCATCAATCTAAGAGACCAAAGTGGTAATGAAAATCCATAAATCTAAGATAACAAAGTGGTAATGGCAATCCATAAATCTAAGAGACCAAAGTGGTAATGACAATCCATAAATCTAAGACAGCAAAGTGGTAGTGACAATCCATTAATCTAAGATATCAAAGTGGTCATGACAATCAATAAATCTAAGATACCAAAGCGGTAATGACAATCCATCAATCTAAGATACCAAAGTGGTAATGACAATCCATAAATCTAAGACAGCAAAGTGGTAGTGACAATCCATTAATCTAAGATATCAAAGTGGTCATGACAATCAATAAATCTAAGATACCAAAGCGGTAATGACAATCCATCAATCTAAGATACCAAAGTGGTAATGACAATCCATAAATCTAAGATACCAAAGTGGTAATGACAATCCATAAATCTAAGATACCAAAATGGTAATGACAATCCATAAATCTAAGATACCAAAGTGGTAATAACAATCCATAAATCTAAGATACCAAAGTGGTAATGACAATCCACAAATCTAAGACACCAAAGTGGTAATGACAATCCATAAATCTAAGATACCAAAGTGGTAATGAAAGTCCATAAATCTAAGATACCAAAGTAGTAATGACAATCCACAAATCTAAGATACCAAAGTGGTAATGACAATCCATAAATCTAAGAGACCAAAGTGGTAATAACAATCCATAAATCTAAGATACCAAAGTGGTAATGACAATCCACAAATCTAAGACACCAAAGTGGTAATGACAATCCATAAATCTAAGATACCAAAGTGGTAATGACAATCCATAAATCTAAGATACCAAATTGGTAATGACAATCCATAAATTTTAGATACCAAAGTGGTAATGACAATCCATGAATCTAAGATACCAAAGTGGTAATGACAATCCATAAATCTTAGACACCAAAGTGGTAATGACAATCCATAAATCTAAGATACCAAAGTGGTAATGACAATCCTTAAATCTAAGATACCAATGTGGTAATGACAATCCATAAATCTAAGATACCAAAGTGGTAATGACAATCCATATATCTAAGATACCAAAGTGGTAATGACAATCCATAAATCTAAGATACCAAAGTGGTAATGACAATCCATATATCTAAGATACCAAAGTGGTAATGACAATCATTCAATCTAAGATACCAGAGTGGTAACAACAATCCATAAATCTAAGATACCTAAGTGGTAATGACAATCTATGAATCTAAGAAACTAAAGTGGTAATGACAATCCACAAATCTAAAATACCAAAGTGGTAATGACAATCCATAAATCTAAGATACCAAAGTGGTAATGAAAGTCCATAAATCTAAGATACCAAAGTGGTAATGACAATCCATAAATCTAAGAGACCAAAGTGGTTATAAAAATCCATAAATCTAAGATACCAAAGTGGTAATGACAATCCATAAATCTAAGACAGCAAAGTGGTAGTGACAATCCATTAATCTAAGATATCAAAGTGGTCATGACAATCAATAAATCTAAGATACCAAAGCGGTAATGACAATCCATCAATCTAAGATACCAAAGTGGTAATGACAATCCATAAATTTAAGATACCAAAGTGGTAATGACAATCCATAAATCTAAGACAGCAAAGTGGTAGTGACAATCCATTAATCTAAGATATCAAAGTGGTCATGACAATCAATAAATCTAAGATACCAAAGCAGTAATGACAATCCATCAATCTAAGATACCAAAATGGTAATGACAATCCATCAATCTAAGAGACCAAAGTGGTAATGAAAATCCATAAATCTAAGATAACAAAGTGGTAATGGCAATCCATAAATCTAAGAGACCAAAGTGGTAATGACAATCCATCAATCTAAGATACCAAAGTGATAATGACAATCCAAAATCTAAGATACCAAAGTGGTAATGACAATCCATAAATCTAAGATACCAAAGTGGTAATGACAATCAATAAATCTAAGATACCAAAGTGGTAATGACAATCCATAAATCTAAGATACTAAATGGGTAATGACAATCTATAAATCTAAGATACCAAAGTGGTCATGACATTTAATAAATCTAAGATACCAAAGTGGTAATGACAATCCATAAATTTAAGACACCAAAGTGGTAATGACAATCCATAAATCTAAGATGCCAAAGTGGTAATGACAATCCATAAATCTAAGATACCAAAGTGGTAATGAAAGTCCATAAATCTAAGATACCAAAGTGGTCATGACAATCCATAAATCTAAGAGACCAAAGTGGTTATAAAAATCCATAAATCTAAGATACCAAAGTGGTAATGACAATCCATAAATCTAAGACAGCAAAGTGGTAGTGACAATCCATTAATCTAAGATATCAAAGTGGTCATGACAATCAATAAATCTAAGATACCAAAGCGGTAATGACAATCCATCAATCTAAGATACCAAAGTGGTAATGACAATCCATAAATCTAAGATACCAAAGTGGTAATGACAATCCATAAATCTAAGATACCAAAATGGTAATGACAATCCATAAATCTAAGATACCAAAGTGGTAATAACAATCCATAAATCTAAGATACCAAAGTGGTAATGACAATCCACAAATCTAAGACACCAAAGTGGTAATGACAATCCATAAATCTAAGATACCAAAGTGGTAATGAAAGTCCATAAATCTAAGATACCAAAGTAGTAATGACAATCCACAAATCTAAGATACCAAAGTGGTAATGACAATCCATAAATCTAAGATACCAAAGTGGTAATGACAATCCATATATCTAAGATACCAAAGTGGTAATGACAATCATTCAATCTAAGATACCAGAGTGGTAACAACAATCCATAAATCTAAGATACCTAAGTGGTAATGACAATCTATGAATCTAAGAAACTAAAGTGGTAATGACAATCCATAAATCTAAGATACCAAAGTGGTAATGACCATCCATAAACCTAAAACACCAAAGTGGTAATGACAATCCATCAATCTAAGAGACCAAAGTGGTAATGAAAATCCATAAATCTAAGATAACAAAGTGGTAATGGCAATCCATAAATCTAAGAGACCAAAGTGGTAATGACAATCCATCAATCTAAGATATAAAAGTGATAATGACAATCCAAAATCTAAGATACCAAAGTGGTAATGACAATCCATAAATCTAAGATACCAAAGTGGTAATGACAATCAATAAATCTAAGATACCAAAGTGGTAATGACAATCCAAAAATCTAAAACACCAAAGTGGTAATGAAAATCCATCAATCTAAGATACCAAAGTGGTAATGACAATCCATAAATCTAAGATACCAGAGTGGTAATGACAATCCATAAACCTAAAACACCAAAGTGGTATTGACAATCCATCAATATAAGATACCAAAGTGGTAATGACAATCCATAAATCTAAGATACCAAAGTGGTAATGACAATCCATACATCTAAGACACTAAAGCGGTAATGACAATCCATAAATCTAAGATGCCAAAGTGGTAATGACAATCAATAAATCTAAGATACCAAAGTGGTAATGACAATCCACAAATATAAAATACCAAAGTGATAATGACAATCCACAAATGTAAGATACCAAAGTGGTAATGACAATCCATAAATCTAACATACCAAAGTGGTAATGACAATCCATAAATCTAAGATACCAAAGTGGTATTGAAAATCCATAAATCTAAGATACCAAAGTGGTAATGACAATCAATAAATCTAAAATACCAAAGTGGTAATGACAATCCATAAATTTAAGATACCACAGTGGTAATAATAATCCATCAATCTAAGACACCAAAGTGGTAGTGACAATCCATAAATCTAAGATACCAAAGTGGTCATGACAATCAATAAATCTAAGATACCAAAGTGGTAATGACAATCCATCAATCTAAGATACCAAAGTGGTAATGACAATGCATAAATCTAAGATACCAAAGTGGTAATGACAATGCATAAATCTAAGATACCAAAATGGTAATGACAATCCATAAATCTAAGACACCAATGTGGTAATGACAATCCATAAATCTAAGACATCAAAGTGGTAATGACAATCCATAAATCTAAGATACCAAAGTGGTAATGACAATCCATAAATCTAAGATACCAAAGTGGTAATGACAATCCATAAATCTAAGATACTAAATGGGTAATGACAATCTATAAATCTAAGATACCAAAGTGGTCATGACAATTAATAAATCTAAGATACCAAAGTGGTAATGACAATCCATAAATTTAAGACACCAAAGTGGTAATGACAATCCATAAATCTAAGATGCCAAAGTGGTAATGACAATCCATAAATCTAAGATACCAAAGTGGTAATGACAATCCACAAATCTAAAATACCAAAGTGGTAATGACAATCCATAAATCTAAGATACCAAAGTGGTAATGAAAGTCCATAAATCTAAGATACCAAAGTGGTAATGACAATACATAAATCTAAGAGACCAAAGTGGTTATAAAAATCCATAAATCTAAGATACCAAAGTGGTAATGACAATCCATAAATCTAAGACAGCAAAGTGGTAGTGACAATCCATTAATCTAAGATATCAAAGTGGTCATGACAATCAATAAATCTAAGATACCAAAGCGGTAATGACAATCCATCAATCTAAGATACCAAAGTGGTAATGACAATCCATAAATCTAAGATACCAAAGTGGTAATGACAATCCATAAATCTAAGATACCAAAATGGTAATGACAATCCATAAATCTAAGATACCAAAGTGGTAATAACAATCCATAAATCTAAGATACCAAAGTGGTAATGACAATCCACAAATCTAAGACACCAAAGTGGTAATGACAATCCATAAATCTAAGATACCAAAGTGGTAATGAAAGTCCATTAATCTAAGATACCAAAGTAGTAATGACAATCCACAAATCTAAGATACCAAAGTGGTAATGACAATCCATGAATCTAAGATACCAAAGTGGTAATGACAATCCATAAATCTTAGACACCAAAGTGGTAATGACAATCCATAAATCTAAGATACCAAAGTGGTAATGACAATCCTTAAATCTAAGATACCAATGTGGTAATGACAATCCATAAATCTAAGATACCAAAGTGGTAATGACAATCCATATATCTAAGATACCAAAGTGGTAATGACAATCCATAAATCTAAGATACCAAAGTGGTAATGACAATCCATGAATCTAAGATACCAAAGTGGTAATGACAATCATTCAATCTAAGATACCAGAGTGGTAACAACAATCCATAAATCTAAGATACCTAAGTGGTAATGACAATCTATGAATCTAAGAAACTAAAGTGGTAATGACAATCCATAAATCTAAGATACCAAAGTGGTAATGACCATCCATAAACCTAAAACACCAAAGTGGTAATGACAATCCATCAATCTAAGAGACCAAAGTGGTAATGACAATCCATAAATCTAAGATACCAAAGTGGTAATAACAATCCATAAATCTAAGATACCAAAGTGGTAATGACAATCCACAAATCTAAGACACCAAAGTGGTAATGACAATCCATAAATCTAAGATACCAAAGTGGTAATGAAAGAACATAAATCTAAGATACCAAAGTAGTAATGACAATCCACAAATCTAAGATACCAAAGTGGTAATGACAATCCATAAATCTAAGAGACCAAAGTGGTAATGACAATCCATAAATCTAAGAGACCAAAGTGGTTATAAAAATCCATAAATCTAAGATACCAAAGTGGTAATGACAATCCATAAATCTAAGACAGCAAAGTGGTAGTGACAATCCATTAATCTAAGATATCAAAGTGGTCATGACAATCAATAAATCTAAGATACCAAAGCGGTAATGACAATCCATCAATCTAAGATACCAAAGTGGTAATGACAATCCATCAATCTAAGATACCAAAGTGGTAATGACAATCCATAAATCTAAGATACCAAAATGGTAATGACAATCCATAAATCTAAGATACCAAAGTGGTAATAACAATCCATAAATCTAAGATACCAAAGTGGTAATGACAATCCACAAATCTAAGACACCAAAGTGGTAATGACAATCCATAAATCTAAGATACCAAAGTGGTAATGAAAGTCCATAAATCTAAGATACCAAAGTAGTAATGACAATCCACAAATCTAAGATACCAAAGTGGTAATGACAATCCATAAATCTAAGAGACCAAAGTGGTAATAACAATCCATAAATCTAAGATACCAAAGTGGTAATGACAATCCACAAATCTAAGACACCAAAGTGGTAATGACAATCCATAAATCTAAGATACCAAAGTGGTAATGACAATCCATAAATCTAAGATACCAAAGTGGTAATGACAATCCATAAATTTTAGATACCAAAGTGGTAATGACAATCCATGAATCTAAGATACCAAAGTGGTAATGACAATCCATAAATCTTAGACACCAAAGTGGTAATGACAATCCATAAATCTAAGATACCAAAGTGGTAATGACAATCCTTAAATCTAAGATACCAATGTGGTAATGACAATCCATCAATCTAAGATACCAAAGTGGTAATGACAATCCATATATCTAAGATACCAAAGTGGTAATGACAATCCATAAATCTAAGATACCAAAGTGGTAATGACAATCCATATATCTAAGATACCAAAGTGGTAATGACAATCATTCAATCTAAGATACCAGAGTGGTAACAACAATCCATAAATCTAAGATACCTAAGTGGTAATGACAATCTATGAATCTAAGAAACTAAAGTGGTAATGACAATCCATAAATCTAAGACACCAAAGTGGTAGTGACAATCCATAAATCTAAGATACCAAAGTGGTCATGACAATCAATAAATCTAAGATACCAAAGTGGTAATGACAATCCATCAATCTAAGATACCAAAGTGGTAATGACAATGCATAAATCTAAGATACCAAAGTGGTAATGACAATGCATAAATCTAAGATACCAAAATGGTAATGACAATCCATAAATCTAAGACACCAATGTGGTAATGACAATCCATAAATCTAAGACATCAAAGTGGTAATGACAATCCATAAATCTAAGATACCAAAGTGGTAATGACAATCCATAAATCTAAGATACCAAAGTGGTAATGACAATCCATAAATCTAAGATACTAAATGGGTAATGACAATCTATAAATCTAAGATACCAAAGTGGTCATGACAATTAATAAATCTAAGATACCAAAGTGGTAATGACAATCCATAAATTTAAGACACCAAAGTGGTAATGACAATCCATAAATCTAAGATGCCAAAGTGGTAATGACAATCCATAAATCTAAGATACCAAAGTGGTAATGACAATCCACAAATCTAAAATACCAAAGTGGTAATGACAATCCATAAATCTAAGATACCAAAGTGGTAATGAAAGTCCATAAATCTAAGATACCAAAGTGGTAATGACAATACATAAATCTAAGAGACCAAAGTGGTTATAAAAATCCATAAATCTAAGATACCAAAGTGGTAATGACAATCCATAAATCTAAGACAGCAAAGTGGTAGTGACAATCCATTAATCTAAGATATCAAAGTGGTCATGACAATCAATAAATCTAAGATACCAAAGCGGTAATGACAATCCATCAATCTAAGATACCAAAGTGGTAATGACAATCCATAAATCTAAGATACCAAAGTGGTAATGACAATCCATAAATCTAAGATACCAAAATGGTAATGACAATCCATAAATCTAAGATACCAAAGTGGTAATAACAATCCATAAATCTAAGATACCAAAGTGGTAATGACAATCCACAAATCTAAGACACCAAAGTGGTAATGACAATCCATAAATCTAAGATACCAAAGTGGTAATGAAAGTCCATTAATCTAAGATACCAAAGTAGTAATGACAATCCACAAATCTAAGATACCAAAGTGGTAATGACAATCCATGAATCTAAGATACCAAAGTGGTAATGACAATCCATAAATCTTAGACACCAAAGTGGTAATGACAATCCATAAATCTAAGATACCAAAGTGGTAATGACAATCCTTAAATCTAAGATACCAATGTGGTAATGACAATCCATAAATCTAAGATACCAAAGTGGTAATGACAATCCATATATCTAAGATACCAAAGTGGTAATGACAATCCATAAATCTAAGATACCAAAGTGGTAATGACAATCCATGAATCTAAGATACCAAAGTGGTAATGACAATCATTCAATCTAAGATACCAGAGTGGTAACAACAATCCATAAATCTAAGATACCTAAGTGGTAATGACAATCTATGAATCTAAGAAACTAAAGTGGTAATGACAATCCATAAATCTAAGATACCAAAGTGGTAATGACCATCCATAAACCTAAAACACCAAAGTGGTAATGACAATCCATCAATCTAAGAGACCAAAGTGGTAATGACAATCCATAAATCTAAGATACCAAAGTGGTAATAACAATCCATAAATCTAAGATACCAAAGTGGTAATGACAATCCACAAATCTAAGACACCAAAGTGGTAATGACAATCCATAAATCTAAGATACCAAAGTGGTAATGAAAGAACATAAATCTAAGATACCAAAGTAGTAATGACAATCCACAAATCTAAGATACCAAAGTGGTAATGACAATCCATAAATCTAAGAGACCAAAGTGGTAATGACAATCCATAAATCTAAGAGACCAAAGTGGTTATAAAAATCCATAAATCTAAGATACCAAAGTGGTAATGACAATCCATAAATCTAAGACAGCAAAGTGGTAGTGACAATCCATTAATCTAAGATATCAAAGTGGTCATGACAATCAATAAATCTAAGATACCAAAGCGGTAATGACAATCCATCAATCTAAGATACCAAAGTGGTAATGACAATCCATCAATCTAAGATACCAAAGTGGTAATGACAATCCATAAATCTAAGATACCAAAATGGTAATGACAATCCATAAATCTAAGATACCAAAGTGGTAATAACAATCCATAAATCTAAGATACCAAAGTGGTAATGACAATCCACAAATCTAAGACACCAAAGTGGTAATGACAATCCATAAATCTAAGATACCAAAGTGGTAATGAAAGTCCATAAATCTAAGATACCAAAGTAGTAATGACAATCCACAAATCTAAGATACCAAAGTGGTAATGACAATCCATAAATCTAAGAGACCAAAGTGGTAATAACAATCCATAAATCTAAGATACCAAAGTGGTAATGACAATCCACAAATCTAAGACACCAAAGTGGTAATGACAATCCATAAATCTAAGATACCAAAGTGGTAATGACAATCCATAAATCTAAGATACCAAAGTGGTAATGACAATCCATAAATTTTAGATACCAAAGTGGTAATGACAATCCATGAATCTAAGATACCAAAGTGGTAATGACAATCCATAAATCTTAGACACCAAAGTGGTAATGACAATCCATAAATCTAAGATACCAAAGTGGTAATGACAATCCTTAAATCTAAGATACCAATGTGGTAATGACAATCCATCAATCTAAGATACCAAAGTGGTAATGACAATCCATATATCTAAGATACCAAAGTGGTAATGACAATCCATAAATCTAAGATACCAAAGTGGTAATGACAATCCATATATCTAAGATACCAAAGTGGTAATGACAATCATTCAATCTAAGATACCAGAGTGGTAACAACAATCCATAAATCTAAGATACCTAAGTGGTAATGACAATCTATGAATCTAAGAAACTAAAGTGGTAATGACAATCCATAAATCTAAGATACCAAAGTGGTAATGACCATCCATAAACCTAAAACACCAAAGTGGTAATGACAATCCATCAATCTAAGAGACCAAAGTGGTAATGACAATCCATAAATCTAAGATACCAAAGTGGTAATAACAATCCATAAATCTAAGATACCAAAGTGGTAATGACAATCCACAAATCTAAGACACCAAAGTGGTAATGACAATCCATAAATCTAAGATACCAAAGTGGTAATGAAAGAACATAAATCTAAGATACCAAAGTAGTAATGACAATCCACAAATCTAAGATACCAAAGTGGTAATGACAATCCATAAATCTAAGAGACCAAATTGGTAATAACAATCCATAAATCTAAGATACCAAAGTGGTAATGACAATCCATATATCTAAGATACCAAAGTGGTAATGACAATCATTCAATCTAAGATACCAGAGTGGTAACAACAATCCATAAATCTAAGATACCTAAGTGGTAATGACAATCTATGAATCTAAGAAACTAAAGTGGTAATGACAATCCATAAATCTAAGATACCAAAGTGGTAATGACCATCCATAAACCTAAAACACCAAAGTGGTAATGACAATCCATCAATCTAAGAGACCAAAGTGGTAATGAAAATCCATAAATCTAAGATAACAAAGTGGTAATGGCAATCCATAAATCTAAGAGACCAAAGTGGTTATAAAAATCCATAAATCTAAGATACCAAAGTGGTAATGACAATCCATAAATCTAAGACAGCAAAGTGGTAGTGACAATCCATTAATCTAAGATACCAAAGTGGTAATGACAATCCATAAATCTAAGATACCAAAGTGGTAATGACAATCCATAAATTTTAGATACCAAAGTGGTAATGACAATCCATGAATCTAAGATACCAAAGTGGTAATGACAATCCATAAATCTTAGACACCAAAGTGGTAATGACAATCCATAAATCTAAGATACCAAAGTGGTAATGACAATCCTTAAATCTAAGATACCAATGTGGTAATGACAATCCATCAATCTAAGATACCAAAGTGGTAATGACAATCCATATATCTAAGATACCAAAGTGGTAATGACAATCCATAAATCTAAGATACCAAAGTGGTAATGACAATCCATATATCTAAGATACCAAAGTGGTAATGACAATCATTCAATCTAAGATACCAGAGTGGTAACAACAATCCATAAATCTAAGATACCTAAGTGGTAATGACAATCTATGAATCTAAGAAACTAAAGTGGTAATGACAATCCATAAATCTAAGATACCAAAGTGGTAATGACCATCCATAAACCTAAAACACCAAAGTGGTAATGACAATCCATCAATCTAAGAGACCAAAGTGGTAATGACAATCCATAAATCTAAGATACCAAAGTGGTAATAACAATCCATAAATCTAAGATACCAAAGTGGTAATGACAATCCACAAATCTAAGACACCAAAGTGGTAATGACAATCCATAAATCTAAGATACCAAAGTGGTAATGAAAGAACATAAATCTAAGATACCAAAGTAGTAATGACAATCCACAAATCTAAGATACCAAAGTGGTAATGACAATCCATAAATCTAAGAGACCAAATTGGTAATAACAATCCATAAATCTAAGATACCAAAGTGGTAATGACAATCCATATATCTAAGATACCAAAGTGGTAATGACAATCATTCAATCTAAGATACCAGAGTGGTAACAACAATCCATAAATCTAAGATACCTAAGTGGTAATGACAATCTATGAATCTAAGAAACTAAAGTGGTAATGACAATCCATAAATCTAAGATACCAAAGTGGTAATGACCATCCATAAACCTAAAACACCAAAGTGGTAATGACAATCCATCAATCTAAGAGACCAAAGTGGTAATGAAAATCCATAAATCTAAGATAACAAAGTGGTAATGGCAATCCATAAATCTAAGAGACCAAAGTGGTTATAAAAATCCATAAATCTAAGATACCAAAGTGGTAATGACAATCCATAAATCTAAGACAGCAAAGTGGTAGTGACAATCCATTAATCTAAGATATCAAAGTGGTCATGACAATCAATAAATCTAAGATACCAAAGCGGTAATGACAATCCACAAATCTAAGACACCAAAGTGGTAATGACAATCCATAAATCTAAGATACCAAAGTGGTAATGAAAGTCCATTAATCTAAGATACCAAAGTAGTAATGACAATCCACAAATCTAAGATACCAAAGTGGTAATGACAATCCATAAATCTAAGAGACCAAAGTGGTAATAACAATCCATAAATCTAAGATACCAAAGTGGTATTGACAATCCACAAATCTAAGACACCAAAGTGGTAATGACAATCCATAAATCTAAGATACCAAAGTGGTAATGACAATCCATAAATCTAAGATACCAAAGTGGTAATGACAATCCATAAATTTTAGATACCAAAGTGGTAATGACAATCCATGAATCTAAGATACCAAAGTGGTAATGACAATCCATAAATCTTAGACACC
The DNA here is from genome assembly GCA_963680875.1 of Bathymodiolus brooksi. Classification (NCBI taxonomy): domain Eukaryota; kingdom Metazoa; phylum Mollusca; class Bivalvia; order Mytilida; family Modiolidae; genus Bathymodiolus; species Bathymodiolus brooksi. The sequence goes on along the minus strand of OY804578.1, from coordinate 149,519,264 downwards.
AAAGTGGTAATGACAATCCATAAATCTAAGATACCAAAGTGGTAATGACAATCCTTAAATCTAAGATACCAATGTGGTAATGACAATCCATAAATCTAAGATACCAAAGTGGTAATGACAATCCATATATCTAAGATACCAAAGTGGTAATGACAATCCATAAATCTAAGATACCAAAGTGGTAATGACAATCCATATATCTAAGATACCAAAGTGGTAATGACAATCATTCAATCTAAGATACCAGAGTGGTAACAACAATCCATAAATCTAAGATACCTAAGTGGTAATGACAATCTATGAATCTAAGAAACTAAAGTGGTAATGACAATCCATAAATCTAAGATACCAAAGTGGTAATGACCATCCATAAACCTAAAACACCAAAGTGGTAATGACAATCCATCAATCTAAGAGACCAAAGTGGTAATGACAATCCATAAATCTAAGATACCAAAGTGGTAATAACAATCCATAAATCTAAGATACCAAAGTGGTAATGACAATCCACAAATCTAAGACACCAAAGTGGTAATGACAATCCATAAATCTAAGATACCAAAGTGGTAATGAAAGAACATAAATCTAAGATACCAAAGTAGTAATGACAATCCACAAATCTAAGATACCAAAGTGGTAATGACAATCCATAAATCTAAGAGACCAAAGTGGTAATGACAATCCATAAATCTAAGAGACCAAAGTGGTTATAAAAATCCATAAATCTAAGATACCAAAGTGGTAATGACAATCCATAAATCTAAGACAGCAAAGTGGTAGTGACAATCCATTAATCTAAGATATCAAAGTGGTCATGACAATCAATAAATCTAAGATACCAAAGCGGTAATGACAATCCATCAATCTAAGATACCAAAGTGGTAATGACAATCCATAAATCTAAGATACCAAAGTGGTAATGACAATCCATAAATCTAAGATACCAAAATGGTAATGACAATCCATAAATCTAAGATACCAAAGTGGTAATAACAATCCATAAATCTAAGATACCAAAGTGGTAATGACAATCCACAAATCTAAGACACCAAAGTGGTAATGACAATCCATAAATCTAAGATACCAAAGTGGTAATGAAAGTCCATAAATCTAAGATACCAAAGTAGTAATGACAATCCACAAATCTAAGATACCAAAGTGGTAATGACAATCCATAAATCTAAGAGACCAAAGTGGTAATAACAATCCATAAATCTAAGATACCAAAGTGGTAATGACAATCCACAAATCTAAGACACCAAAGTGGTAATGACAATCCATAAATCTAAGATACCAAAGTGGTAATGACAATCCATAAATCTAAGATACCAAAGTGGTAATGACAATCCATAAATTTTAGATACCAAAGTGGTAATGACAATCCATGAATCTAAGATACCAAAGTGGTAATGACAATCCATAAATCTTAGACACCAAAGTGGTAATGACAATCCATAAATCTAAGATACCAAAGTGGTAATGACAATCCTTAAATCTAAGATACCAATGTGGTAATGACAATCCATCAATCTAAGATACCAAAGTGGTAATGACAATCCATATATCTAAGATACCAAAGTGGTAATGACAATCCATAAATCTAAGATACCAAAGTGGTAATGACAATCCATATATCTAAGATACCAAAGTGGTAATGACAATCATTCAATCTAAGATACCAGAGTGGTAACAACAATCCATAAATCTAAGATACCTAAGTGGTAATGACAATCTATGAATCTAAGAAACTAAAGTGGTAATGACAATCCATAAATCTAAGATACCAAAGTGGTAATGACCATCCATAAACCTAAAACACCAAAGTGGTAATGACAATCCATCAATCTAAGAGACCAAAGTGGTAATGACAATCCATAAATCTAAGATACCAAAGTGGTAATAACAATCCATAAATCTAAGATACCAAAGTGGTAATGACAATCCACAAATCTAAGACACCAAAGTGGTAATGACAATCCATAAATCTAAGATACCAAAGTGGTAATGAAAGAACATAAATCTAAGATACCAAAGTAGTAATGACAATCCACAAATCTAAGATACCAAAGTGGTAATGACAATCCATAAATCTAAGAGACCAAAGTGGTAATAACAATCCATAAATCTAAGATACCAAAGTGGTAATGACAATCCATATATCTAAGATACCAAAGTGGTAATGACAATCATTCAATCTAAGATACCAGAGTGGTAACAACAATCCATAAATCTAAGATACCTAAGTGGTAATGACAATCTATGAATCTAAGAAACTAAAGTGGTAATGACAATCCATAAATCTAAGATACCAAAGTGGTAATGACCATCCATAAACCTAAAACACCAAAGTGGTAATGACAATCCATCAATCTAAGAGACCAAAGTGGTAATGAAAATCCATAAATCTAAGATAACAAAGTGGTAATGGCAATCCATAAATCTAAGAGACCAAAGTGGTTATAAAAATCCATAAATCTAAGATACCAAAGTGGTAATGACAATCCATAAATCTAAGACAGCAAAGTGGTAGTGACAATCCATTAATCTAAGATATCAAAGTGGTCATGACAATCAATAAATCTAAGATACCAAAGCGGTAATGACAATCCACAAATCTAAGACACCAAAGTGGTAATGACAATCCATAAATCTAAGATACCAAAGTGGTAATGAAAGTCCATTAATCTAAGATACCAAAGTAGTAATGACAATCCACAAATCTAAGATACCAAAGTGGTAATGACAATCCATAAATCTAAGAGACCAAAGTGGTAATAACAATCCATAAATCTAAGATACCAAAGTGGTATTGACAATCCACAAATCTAAGACACCAAAGTGGTAATGACAATCCATAAATCTAAGATACCAAAGTGGTAATGACAATCCATAAATCTAAGATACCAAAGTGGTAATGACAATCCATAAATTTTAGATACCAAAGTGGTAATGACAATCCATGAATCTAAGATACCAAAGTGGTAATGACAATCCATAAATCTTAGACACCAAAGTGGTAATGACAATCCATAAATCTAAGATACCAAAGTGGTAATGACAATCCTTAAATCTAAGATACCAATGTGGTAATGACAATCCATAAATCTAAGATACCAAAGTGGTAATGACAATCCATATATCTAAGATACCAAAGTGGTAATGACAATCCATAAATCTAAGATACCAAAGTGGTAATGACAATCCATATATCTAAGATACCAAAGTGGTAATGACAATCATTCAATCTAAGATACCAGAGTGGTAACAACAATCCATAAATCTAAGATACCTAAGTGGTAATGACAATCTATGAATCTAAGAAACTAAAGTGGTAATGACAATCCATAAATCTAAGATACCAAAGTGGTAATGACCATCCATAAACCTAAAACACCAAAGTGGTAATGACAATCCATCAATCTAAGAGACCAAAGTGGTAATGACAATCCATAAATCTAAGATACCAAAGTGGTAATAACAATCCATAAATCTAAGATACCAAAGTGGTAATGACAATCCACAAATCTAAGACACCAAAGTGGTAATGACAATCCATAAATCTAAGATACCAAAGTGGTAATGAAAGAACATAAATCTAAGATACCAAAGTAGTAATGACAATCCACAAATCTAAGATACCAAAGTGGTAATGACAATCCATAAATCTAAGAGACCAAAGTGGTAATGACAATCCATAAATCTAAGAGACCAAAGTGGTTATAAAAATCCATAAATCTAAGATACCAAAGTGGTAATGACAATCCATAAATCTAAGACAGCAAAGTGGTAGTGACAATCCATTAATCTAAGATATCAAAGTGGTCATGACAATCAATAAATCTAAGATACCAAAGCGGTAATGACAATCCATCAATCTAAGATACCAAAGTGGTAATGACAATCCATAAATCTAAGATACCAAAGTGGTAATGACAATCCATAAATCTAAGATACCAAAATGGTAATGACAATCCATAAATCTAAGATACCAAAGTGGTAATAACAATCCATAAATCTAAGATACCAAAGTGGTAATGACAATCCACAAATCTAAGACACCAAAGTGGTAATGACAATCCATAAATCTAAGATACCAAAGTGGTAATGAAAGTCCATAAATCTAAGATACCAAAGTAGTAATGACAATCCACAAATCTAAGATACCAAAGTGGTAATGACAATCCATAAATCTAAGAGACCAAAGTGGTAATAACAATCCATAAATCTAAGATACCAAAGTGGTAATGACAATCCACAAATCTAAGACACCAAAGTGGTAATGACAATCCATAAATCTAAGATACCAAAGTGGTAATGACAATCCATAAATCTAAGATACCAAAGTGGTAATGACAATCCATAAATTTTAGATACCAAAGTGGTAATGACAATCCATGAATCTAAGATACCAAAGTGGTAATGACAATCCATAAATCTTAGACACCAAAGTGGTAATGACAATCCATAAATCTAAGATACCAAAGTGGTAATGACAATCCTTAAATCTAAGATACCAATGTGGTAATGACAATCCATCAATCTAAGATACCAAAGTGGTAATGACAATCCATATATCTAAGATACCAAAGTGGTAATGACAATCCATAAATCTAAGATACCAAAGTGGTAATGACAATCCATATATCTAAGATACCAAAGTGGTAATGACAATCATTCAATCTAAGATACCAGAGTGGTAACAACAATCCATAAATCTAAGATACCTAAGTGGTAATGACAATCTATGAATCTAAGAAACTAAAGTGGTAATGACAATCCATAAATCTAAGATACCAAAGTGGTAATGACCATCCATAAACCTAAAACACCAAAGTGGTAATGACAATCCATCAATCTAAGAGACCAAAGTGGTAATGACAATCCATAAATCTAAGATACCAAAGTGGTAATAACAATCCATAAATCTAAGATACCAAAGTGGTAATGACAATCCACAAATCTAAGACACCAAAGTGGTAATGACAATCCATAAATCTAAGATACCAAAGTGGTAATGAAAGAACATAAATCTAAGATACCAAAGTAGTAATGACAATCCACAAATCTAAGATACCAAAGTGGTAATGACAATCCATAAATCTAAGAGACCAAAGTGGTAATAACAATCCATAAATCTAAGATACCAAAGTGGTAATGACAATCCATATATCTAAGATACCAAAGTGGTAATGACAATCATTCAATCTAAGATACCAGAGTGGTAACAACAATCCATAAATCTAAGATACCTAAGTGGTAATGACAATCTATGAATCTAAGAAACTAAAGTGGTAATGACAATCCATAAATCTAAGATACCAAAGTGGTAATGACCATCCATAAACCTAAAACACCAAAGTGGTAATGACAATCCATCAATCTAAGAGACCAAAGTGGTAATGACAATCCATAAATCTAAGATACCAAAGTGGTAATAACAATCCATAAATCTAAGATACCAAAGTGGTAATGACAATCCACAAATCTAAGACACCAAAGTGGTAATGACAATCCATAAATCTAAGATACCAAAGTGGTAATGAAAGAACATAAATCTAAGATACCAAAGTAGTAATGACAATCCACAAATCTAAGATACCAAAGTGGTAATGACAATCCATAAATCTAAGAGACCAAAGTGGTAATAACAATCCATAAATCTAAGATACCAAAGTGGTAATGACAATCCATATATCTAAGATACCAAAGTGGTAATGACAATCATTCAATCTAAGATACCAGAGTGGTAACAACAATCCATAAATCTAAGATACCTAAGTGGTAATGACAATCTATGAATCTAAGAAACTAAAGTGGTAATGACAATCCATAAATCTAAGATACCAAAGTGGTAATGACCATCCATAAACCTAAAACACCAAAGTGGTAATGACAATCCATCAATCTAAGAGACCAAAGTGGTAATGAAAATCCATAAATCTAAGATAACAAAGTGGTAATGGCAATCCATAAATCTAAGAGACCAAAGTGGTTATAAAAATCCATAAATCTAAGATACCAAAGTGGTAATGACAATCCATAAATCTAAGACAGCAAAGTGGTAGTGACAATCCATTAATCTAAGATATCAAAGTGGTCATGACAATCAATAAATCTAAGATACCAAAGCGGTAATGACAATCCATCAATCTAAGATACCAAAGTGGTAATGACAATCCATAAATCTAAGATACCAAAGTGGTAATGACAATCCATAAATCTAAGATACCAAAATGGTAATGACAATCCATAAATCTAAGATACCAAAGTGGTAATAACAATCCATAAATCTAAGATACCAAAGTGGTAATGACAATCCACAAATCTAAGACACCAAAGTGGTAATGACAATCCATAAATCTAAGATACCAAAGTGGTAATGAAAGTCCATAAATCTAAGATACCAAAGTAGTAATGACAATCCACAAATCTAAGATACCAAAGTGGTAATGACAATCCATAAATCTAAGAGACCAAAGTGGTAATAACAATCCATAAATCTAAGATACCAAAGTGGTAATGACAATCCACAAATCTAAGACACCAAAGTGGTAATGACAATCCATAAATCTAAGATACCAAAGTGGTAATGACAATCCATAAATCTAAGATACCAAAGTGGTAATGACAATCCATAAATTTTAGATACCAAAGTGGTAATGACAATCCATGAATCTAAGATACCAAAGTGGTAATGACAATCCATAAATCTTAGACACCAAAGTGGTAATGACAATCCATAAATCTAAGATACCAAAGTGGTAATGACAATCCTTAAATCTAAGATACCAATGTGGTAATGACAATCCATAAATCTAAGATACCAAAGTGGTAATGACAATCCATATATCTAAGATACCAAAGTGGTAATGACAATCCATAAATCTAAGATACCAAAGTGGTAATGACAATCCATAAATCTAAGATACCAAAGTGGTAATAACAATCCATAAATCTAAGATACCAAAGTGGTAATGACAATCCACAAATCTAAGACACCAAAGTGGTAATGACAATCCATAAATCTAAGATACCAAAGTGGTAATGAAAGTCCATAAATCTAAGATACCAAAGTAGTAATGACAATCCACAAATCTAAGATACCAAAGTGGTAATGACAATCCATAAATCTAAGAGACCAAAGTGGTAATAACAATCCATAAATCTAAGATACCAAAGTGGTAATGACAATCCATATATCTAAGATACCAAAGTGGTAATGACAATCATTCAATCTAAGATACCAGAGTGGTAACAACAATCCATAAATCTAAGATACCTAAGTGGTAATGACAATCTATGAATCTAAGAAACTAAAGTGGTAATGACAATCCATAAATCTAAGATACCAAAGTGGTAATGACCATCCATAAACCTAAAACACCAAAGTGGTAATGACAATCCATCAATCTAAGAGACCAAAGTGGTAATGAAAATCCATAAATCTAAGATAACAAAGTGGTAATGGCAATCCATAAATCTAAGAGACCAAAGTGGTAATGACAATCCATCAATCTAAGATATAAAAGTGATAATGACAATCCAAAATCTAAGATACCAAAGTGGTAATGACAATCCATAAATCTAAGATACCAAAGTGGTAATGACAATCAATAAATCTAAGATACCAAAGTGGTAATGACAATCCATAAATCTAAAACACCAAAGTGGTAATGACAATCCATCAATCTAAGATACCAAAGTGGTAATGACAATCCATAAATCTAAGATACCAGAGTGGTAATGACAATCCATAAACCTAAAACACCAAAGTGGTATTGACAATCCATCAATATAAGATACCAAAGTGGTAATGACAATCCATAAATCTAAGATACCAAAGTGGTAATGACAATCCATACATCTAAGACACTAAAGCGGTAATGACAATCCATAAATCTAAGATGCCAAAGTGGTAATGACAATCAATAAATCTAAGATACCAAAGTGGTAATGACAATCCACAAATATAAAATACCAAAGTGATAATGACAATCCACAAATGTAAGATACCAAAGTGGTAATGACAATCCATAAATCTAACATACCAAAGTGGTAATGACAATCCATAAATCTAAGATACCAAAGTGGTATTGAAAATCCATAAATCTAAGATACCAAAGTGGTAATGACAATCAATAAATCTAAAATACCAAAGTGGTAATGACAATCCATAAATTTAAGATACCACAGTGGTAATAATAATCCATCAATCTAAGACACCAAAGTGGTAGTGGCAATCCATAAATCTAAGATACCAAAGTGGTCATGACAATCAATAAATCTAAGATACCAAAGTGGTAATGACAATCCATCAATCTAAGATACCAAAGTGGTAATGACAATGCATAAATCTAAGATACCAAAGTGGTAATGACAATGCATAAATCTAAGATACCAAAATGGTAATGACAATCCATAAATCTAAGACACCAATGTGGTAATGACAATCCATAAATCTAAGACATCAAAGTGGTAATGACAATCCATAAATCTAAGATACCAAAGTGGTAATGACAATCCATAAATCTAAGATACCAAAGTGGTAATGACAATCCATAAATCTAAGATACTAAATGGGTAATGACAATCTATAAATCTAAGATACCAAAGTGGTCATGACAATTAATAAATCTAAGATACCAAAGTGGTAATGACAATCCATAAATTTAAGACACCAAAGTGGTAATGACAATCCATAAATCTAAGATGCCAAAGTGGTAATGACAATCCATAAATCTAAGATACCAAAGTGGTAATGACAATCCACAAATCTAAAATACCAAAGTGGTAATGACAATCCATAAATCTAAGATACCAAAGTGGTAATGAAAGTCCATAAATCTAAGATACCAAAGTGGTAATGACAATACATAAATCTAAGAGACCAAAGTGGTTATAAAAATCCATAAATCTAAGATACCAAAGTGGTAATGACAATCCATAAATCTAAGACAGCAAAGTGGTAGTGACAATCCATTAATCTAAGATATCAAAGTGGTCATGACAATCAATAAATCTAAGATACCAAAGCGGTAATGACAATCCATCAATCTAAGATACCAAAGTGGTAATGACAATCCATAAATCTAAGATACCAAAGTGGTAATGACAATCCATAAATCTAAGATACCAAAATGGTAATGACAATCCATAAATCTAAGATACCAAAGTGGTAATAACAATCCATAAATCTAAGATACCAAAGTGGTAATGACAATCCACAAATCTAAGACACCAAAGTGGTAATGACAATCCATAAATCTAAGATACCAAAGTGGTAATGAAAGTCCATTAATCTAAGATACCAAAGTAGTAATGACAATCCACAAATCTAAGATACCAAAGTGGTAATGACAATCCATAAATCTAAGAGACCAAAGTGGTAATAACAATCCATAAATCTAAGATACCAAAGTGGTATTGACAATCCACAAATCTAAGACACCAAAGTGGTAATGACAATCCATAAATCTAAGATACCAAAGTGGTAATGACAATCCATAAATCTAAGATACCAAAGTGGTAATGACAATCCATAAATTTTAGATACCAAAGTGGTAATGACAATCCATGAATCTAAGATACCAAAGTGGTAATGACAATCCATAAATCTTAGACACCAAAGTGGTAATGACAATCCATAAATCTAAGATACCAAAGTGGTAATGACAATCCTTAAATCTAAGATACCAATGTGGTAATGACAATCCATAAATCTAAGATACCAAAGTGGTAATGACAATCCATATATCTAAGATACCAAAGTGGTAATGACAATCCATAAATCTAAGATACCAAAGTGGTAATGACAATCCATATATCTAAGATACCAAAGTGGTAATGACAATCATTCAATCTAAGATACCAGAGTGGTAACAACAATCCATAAATCTAAGATACCTAAGTGGTAATGACAATCTATGAATCTAAGAAACTAAAGTGGTAATGACAATCCATAAATCTAAGATACCAAAGTGGTAATGACCATCCATAAACCTAAAACACCAAAGTGGTAATGACAATCCATCAATCTAAGAGACCAAAGTGGTAATGACAATCCATAAATCTAAGATACCAAAGTGGTAATAACAATCCATAAATCTAAGATACCAAAGTGGTAATGACAATCCACAAATCTAAGACACCAAAGTGGTAATGACAATCCATAAATCTAAGATACCAAAGTGGTAATGAAAGAACATAAATCTAAGATACCAAAGTAGTAATGACAATCCACAAATCTAAGATACCAAAGTGGTAATGACAATCCATAAATCTAAGAGACCAAAGTGGTAATGACAATCCATAAATCTAAGAGACCAAAGTGGTTATAAAAATCCATAAATCTAAGATACCAAAGTGGTAATGACAATCCATAAATCTAAGACAGCAAAGTGGTAGTGACAATCCATTAATCTAAGATATCAAAGTGGTCATGACAATCAATAAATCTAAGATACCAAAGCGGTAATGACAATCCATCAATCTAAGATACCAAAGTGGTAATGACAATCCATAAATCTAAGATACCAAAGTGGTAATGACAATCCATAAATCTAAGATACCAAAATGGTAATGACAATCCATAAATCTAAGATACCAAAGTGGTAATAACAATCCATAAATCTAAGATACCAAAGTGGTAATGACAATCCACAAATCTAAGACACCAAAGTGGTAATGACAATCCATAAATCTAAGATACCAAAGTGGTAATGAAAGTCCATAAATCTAAGATACCAAAGTAGTAATGACAATCCACAAATCTAAGATACCAAAGTGGTAATGACAATCCATAAATCTAAGAGACCAAAGTGGTAATAACAATCCATAAATCTAAGATACCAAAGTGGTAATGACAATCCACAAATCTAAGACACCAAAGTGGTAATGACAATCCATAAATCTAAGATACCAAAGTGGTAATGACAATCCATAAATCTAAGATACCAAAGTGGTAATGACAATCCATAAATTTTAGATACCAAAGTGGTAATGACAATCCATGAATCTAAGATACCAAAGTGGTAATGACAATCCATAAATCTTAGACACCAAAGTGGTAATGACAATCCATAAATCTAAGATACCAAAGTGGTAATGACAATCCTTAAATCTAAGATACCAATGTGGTAATGACAATCCATCAATCTAAGATACCAAAGTGGTAATGACAATCCATATATCTAAGATACCAAAGTGGTAATGACAATCCATAAATCTAAGATACCAAAGTGGTAATGACAATCCATATATCTAAGATACCAAAGTGGTAATGACAATCATTCAATCTAAGATACCAGAGTGGTAACAACAATCCATAAATCTAAGATACCTAAGTGGTAATGACAATCTATGAATCTAAGAAACTAAAGTGGTAATGACAATCCATAAATCTAAGATACCAAAGTGGTAATGACCATCCATAAACCTAAAACACCAAAGTGGTAATGACAATCCATCAATCTAAGAGACCAAAGTGGTAATGACAATCCATAAATCTAAGATACCAAAGTGGTAATAACAATCCATAAATCTAAGATACCAAAGTGGTAATGACAATCCACAAATCTAAGACACCAAAGTGGTAATGACAATCCATAAATCTAAGATACCAAAGTGGTAATGAAAGAACATAAATCTAAGATACCAAAGTAGTAATGACAATCCACAAATCTAAGATACCAAAGTGGTAATGACAATCCATAAATCTAAGAGACCAAAGTGGTAATAACAATCCATAAATCTAAGATACCAAAGTGGTAATGACAATCCATATATCTAAGATACCAAAGTGGTAATGACAATCATTCAATCTAAGATACCAGAGTGGTAACAACAATCCATAAATCTAAGATACCTAAGTGGTAATGACAATCTATGAATCTAAGAAACTAAAGTGGTAATGACAATCCATAAATCTAAGATACCAAAGTGGTAATGACCATCCATAAACCTAAAACACCAAAGTGGTAATGACAATCCATCAATCTAAGAGACCAAAGTGGTAATGAAAATCCATAAATCTAAGATAACAAAGTGGTAATGGCAATCCATAAATCTAAGAGACCAAAGTGGTTATAAAAATCCATAAATCTAAGATACCAAAGTGGTAATGACAATCCATAAATCTAAGACAGCAAAGTGGTAGTGACAATCCATTAATCTAAGATATCAAAGTGGTCATGACAATCAATAAATCTAAGATACCAAAGCGGTAATGACAATCCATCAATCTAAGATACCAAAGTGATAATGACAATCCACAAATGTAAGATACCAAAGTGGTAATGACAATCCATAAATCTAACATACCAAAGTGGTAATGACAATCCATAAATCTAAGATACCAAAGTGGTATTGAAAATCCATAAATCTAAGATACCAAAGTGGTAATGACAATCAATAAATCTAAAATACCAAAGTGGTAATGACAATCCATAAATTTAAGATACCACAGTGGTAATAATAATCCATCAATCTAAGACACCAAAGTGGTAGTGGCAATCCATAAATCTAAGATACCAAAGTGGTCATGACAATCAATAAATCTAAGATACCAAAGTGGTAATGACAATCCATCAATCTAAGATACCAAAGTGGTAATGACAATGCATAAATCTAAGATACCAAAGTGGTAATGACAATGCATAAATCTAAGATACCAAAATGGTAATGACAATCCATAAATCTAAGACACCAATGTGGTAATGACAATCCATAAATCTAAGACATCAAAGTGGTAATGACAATCCATAAATCTAAGATACCAAAGTGGTAATGACAATCCATAAATCTAAGATACCAAAGTGGTAATGACAATCCATAAATCTAAGATACTAAATGGGTAATGACAATCTATAAATCTAAGATACCAAAGTGGTCATGACAATTAATAAATCTAAGATACCAAAGTGGTAATGACAATCCATAAATTTAAGACACCAAAGTGGTAATGACAATCCATAAATCTAAGATGCCAAAGTGGTAATGACAATCCATAAATCTAAGATACCAAAGTGGTAATGACAATCCACAAATCTAAAATACCAAAGTGGTAATGACAATCCATAAATCTAAGATACCAAAGTGGTAATGAAAGTCCATAAATCTAAGATACCAAAGTGGTAATGACAATACATAAATCTAAGAGACCAAAGTGGTTATAAAAATCCATAAATCTAAGATACCAAAGTGGTAATGACAATCCATAAATCTAAGACAGCAAAGTGGTAGTGACAATCCATTAATCTAAGATATCAAAGTGGTCATGACAATCAATAAATCTAAGATACCAAAGCGGTAATGACAATCCATCAATCTAAGATACCAAAGTGGTAATGACAATCCATAAATCTAAGATACCAAAGTGGTAATGACAATCCATAAATCTAAGATACCAAAATGGTAATGACAATCCATAAATCTAAGATACCAAAGTGGTAATAACAATCCATAAATCTAAGATACCAAAGTGGTAATGACAATCCACAAATCTAAGACACCAAAGTGGTAATGACAATCCATAAATCTAAGATACCAAAGTGGTAATGAAAGTCCATTAATCTAAGATACCAAAGTAGTAATGACAATCCACAAATCTAAGATACCAAAGTGGTAATGACAATCCATAAATCTAAGAGACCAAAGTGGTAATAACAATCCATAAATCTAAGATACCAAAGTGGTATTGACAATCCACAAATCTAAGACACCAAAGTGGTAATGACAATCCATAAATCTAAGATACCAAAGTGGTAATGACAATCCATAAATCTAAGATACCAAAGTGGTAATGACAATCCATAAATTTTAGATACCAAAGTGGTAATGACAATCCATGAATCTAAGATACCAAAGTGGTAATGACAATCCATAAATCTTAGACACCAAAGTGGTAATGACAATCCATAAATCTAAGATACCAAAGTGGTAATGACAATCCTTAAATCTAAGATACCAATGTGGTAATGACAATCCATAAATCTAAGATACCAAAGTGGTAATGACAATCCATATATCTAAGATACCAAAGTGGTAATGACAATCCATAAATCTAAGATACCAAAGTGGTAATGACAATCCATATATCTAAGATACCAAAGTGGTAATGACAATCATTCAATCTAAGATACCAGAGTGGTAACAACAATCCATAAATCTAAGATACCTAAGTGGTAATGACAATCTATGAATCTAAGAAACTAAAGTGGTAATGACAATCCATAAATCTAAGATACCAAAGTGGTAATGACCATCCATAAACCTAAAACACCAAAGTGGTAATGACAATCCATCAATCTAAGAGACCAAAGTGGTAATGACAATCCATAAATCTAAGATACCAAAGTGGTAATAACAATCCATAAATCTAAGATACCAAAGTGGTAATGACAATCCACAAATCTAAGACACCAAAGTGGTAATGACAATCCATAAATCTAAGATACCAAAGTGGTAATGAAAGAACATAAATCTAAGATACCAAAGTAGTAATGACAATCCACAAATCTAAGATACCAAAGTGGTAATGACAATCCATAAATCTAAGAGACCAAAGTGGTAATGACAATCCATAAATCTAAGAGACCAAAGTGGTTATAAAAATCCATAAATCTAAGATACCAAAGTGGTAATGACAATCCATAAATCTAAGACAGCAAAGTGGTAGTGACAATCCATTAATCTAAGATATCAAAGTGGTCATGACAATCAATAAATCTAAGATACCAAAGCGGTAATGACAATCCATCAATCTAAGATACCAAAGTGGTAATGACAATCCATAAATCTAAGATACCAAAGTGGTAATGACAATCCATAAATCTAAGATACCAAAATGGTAATGACAATCCATAAATCTAAGATACCAAAGTGGTAATAACAATCCATAAATCTAAGATACCAAAGTGGTAATGACAATCCACAAATCTAAGACACCAAAGTGGTAATGACAATCCATAAATCTAAGATACCAAAGTGGTAATGAAAGTCCATAAATCTAAGATACCAAAGTAGTAATGACAATCCACAAATCTAAGATACCAAAGTGGTAATGACAATCCATAAATCTAAGAGACCAAAGTGGTAATAACAATCCATAAATCTAAGATACCAAAGTGGTAATGACAATCCACAAATCTAAGACACCAAAGTGGTAATGACAATCCATAAATCTAAGATACCAAAGTGGTAATGACAATCCATAAATCTAAGATACCAAAGTGGTAATGACAATCCATAAATTTTAGATACCAAAGTGGTAATGACAATCCATGAATCTAAGATACCAAAGTGGTAATGACAATCCATAAATCTTAGACACCAAAGTGGTAATGACAATCCATAAATCTAAGATACCAAAGTGGTAATGACAATCCTTAAATCTAAGATACCAATGTGGTAATGACAATCCATCAATCTAAGATACCAAAGTGGTAATGACAATCCATATATCTAAGATACCAAAGTGGTAATGACAATCCATAAATCTAAGATACCAAAGTGGTAATGACAATCCATATATCTAAGATACCAAAGTGGTAATGACAATCATTCAATCTAAGATACCAGAGTGGTAACAACAATCCATAAATCTAAGATACCTAAGTGGTAATGACAATCTATGAATCTAAGAAACTAAAGTGGTAATGACAATCCATAAATCTAAGATACCAAAGTGGTAATGACCATCCATAAACCTAAAACACCAAAGTGGTAATGACAATCCATCAATCTAAGAGACCAAAGTGGTAATGACAATCCATAAATCTAAGATACCAAAGTGGTAATAACAATCCATAAATCTAAGATACCAAAGTGGTAATGACAATCCACAAATCTAAGACACCAAAGTGGTAATGACAATCCATAAATCTAAGATACCAAAGTGGTAATGAAAGAACATAAATCTAAGATACCAAAGTAGTAATGACAATCCACAAATCTAAGATACCAAAGTGGTAATGACAATCCATAAATCTAAGAGACCAAAGTGGTAATAACAATCCATAAATCTAAGATACCAAAGTGGTAATGACAATCCATATATCTAAGATACCAAAGTGGTAATGACAATCATTCAATCTAAGATACCAGAGTGGTAACAACAATCCATAAATCTAAGATACCTAAGTGGTAATGACAATCTATGAATCTAAGAAACTAAAGTGGTAATGACAATCCATAAATCTAAGATACCAAAGTGGTAATGACCATCCATAAACCTAAAACACCAAAGTGGTAATGACAATCCATCAATCTAAGAGACCAAAGTGGTAATGAAAATCCATAAATCTAAGATAACAAAGTGGTAATGGCAATCCATAAATCTAAGAGACCAAAGTGGTTATAAAAATCCATAAATCTAAGATACCAAAGTGGTAATGACAATCCATAAATCTAAGACAGCAAAGTGGTAGTGACAATCCATTAATCTAAGATATCAAAGTGGTCATGACAATCAATAAATCTAAGATACCAAAGCGGTAATGACAATCCATCAATCTAAGATACCAAAGTGGTAATGACAATCCATAAATCTAAGATACCAAAGTGGTAATGACAATCCATAAATCTAAGATACCAAAATGGTAATGACAATCCATAAATCTAAGATACCAAAGTGGTAATAACAATCCATAAATCTAAGATACCAAAGTGGTAATGACAATCCACAAATCTAAGACACCAAAGTGGTAATGACAATCCATAAATCTAAGATACCAAAGTGGTAATGAAAGTCCATAAATCTAAGATACCAAAGTAGTAATGACAATCCACAAATCTAAGATACCAAAGTGGTAATGACAATCCATAAATCTAAGAGACCAAAGTGGTAATAACAATCCATAAATCTAAGATACCAAAGTGGTAATGACAATCCACAAATCTAAGACACCAAAGTGGTAATGACAATCCATAAATCTAAGATACCAAAGTGGTAATGACAATCCATAAATCTAAGATACCAAAGTGGTAATGACAATCCATAAATTTTAGATACCAAAGTGGTAATGACAATCCATGAATCTAAGATACCAAAGTGGTAATGACAATCCATAAATCTTAGACACCAAAGTGGTAATGACAATCCATAAATCTAAGATACCAAAGTGGTAATGACAATCCTTAAATCTAAGATACCAATGTGGTAATGACATTCCATAAATCTAAGATACCAAAGTGGTAATGACAATCCATATATCTAAGATACCAAAGTGGTAATGACAATCCATAAATCTAAGATACCAAAGTGGTAATGACAATCCATATATCTAAGATACCAAAGTGGTAATGACAATCATTCAATCTAAGATACCAGAGTGGTAACAACAATCCATAAATCTAAGATACCTAAGTGGTAATGACAATCTATGAATCTAAGAAACTAAAGTGGTAATGACAATCCACAAATCTAAAATACCAAAGTGGTAATGACAATCCATAAATCTAAGATACCAAAGTGGTAATGAAAGTCCATAAATCTAAGATACCAAAGTGGTAATGACAATCCATAAATCTAAGAGACCAAAGTGGTTATAAAAATCCATAAATCTAAGATACCAAAGTGGTAATGACAATCCATAAATCTAAGACAGCAAAGTGGTAGTGACAATCCATTAATCTAAGATATCAAAGTGGTCATGACAATCAATAAATCTAAGATACCAAAGCGGTAATGACAATCCATCAATCTAAGATACCAAAGTGGTAATGACAATCCATAAATTTAAGATACCAAAGTGGTAATGACAATCCATAAATCTAAGACAGCAAAGTGGTAGTGACAATCCATTAATCTAAGATATCAAAGTGGTCATGACAATCAATAAATCTAAGATACCAAAGCGGTAATGACAATCCATCAATCTAAGATACCAAAGTGGTAATGACAATCCATAAATCTAAGATACCAAAGTGGTAATGACAATCCATAAATCTAAGATACCAAAATGGTAATGACAATCCATAAATCTAAGATACCAAAGTGGTAATAACAATCCATAAATCTAAGATACCAAAGTGGTAATGACAATCCACAAATCTAAGACACCAAAGTGGTAATGACAATCCATAAATCTAAGATACCAAAGTGGTAATGAAAGTCCATAAATCTAAGATACCAAAGTAGTAATGACAATCCACAAATCTAAGATACCAAAGTGGTAATGACAATCCATAAATCTAAGAGACCAAAGTGGTAATAACAATCCATAAATCTAAGATACCAAAGTGGTAATGACAATCATTCAATCTAAGATACCAGAGTGGTAACAACAATCCATAAATCTAAGATACCTAAGTGGTAATGACAATCATTCAATCTAAGATACCAGAGTGGTAACAACAATCCATAAATCTAAGATACCAAAGTGGTAATGACAATCATTCAATCTAAGATACCAGAGTGGTAACAACAATCCATAAATCTAAGATACCTAAGTGGTAATGACAATCTATGAATCTAAGAAACTAAAGTGGTAATGACAATCCATAAATCTAAGATACCAAAGTGGTAATGACCATCCATAAACCTAAAACACCAAAGTGGTAATGACAATCCATAAATCTAAGATACCAAAGTGGTAATGAAAGTCCATAAATCTAAGATACCAAAGTAGTAATGACAATCCACAAATCTAAGATACCAAAGTGGTAATGACAATCCATAAATCTAAGAGACCAAAGTGGTAATAACAATCCATAAATCTAAGATACCAAAGTGGTAATGACAATCATTCAATCTAAGATACCAGAGTGGTAACAACAATCCATAAATCTAAGATACCTAAGTGGTAATGACAATCATTCAATCTAAGATACCAGAGTGGTAACAACAATCCATAAATCTAAGATACCAAAGTGGTAATGACAATCATTCAATCTAAGATACCAGAGTGGTAACAACAATCCATAAATCTAAGATACCTAAGTGGTAATGACAATCTATGAATCTAAGAAACTAAAGTGGTAATGACAATCCATAAATCTAAGATACCAAAGTGGTAATGACCATCCATAAACCTAAAACACCAAAGTGGTAATGACAATCCATCAATCTAAGAGACCAAAGTGGTAATGAAAATCCATAAATCTAAGATACCAAAGTGGTAATGAAAGTCCATAAATCTAAGATACCAAAGTAGTAATGACAATCCACAAATCTAAGATACCAAAGTGGTAATGACAATCCATAAATCTAAGAGACCAAAGTGGTAATAACAATCCATAAATCTAAGATACCAAAGTGGTAATGACAATCCACAAATCTAAGACACCAAAGTGGTAATGACAATCCATAAATCTAAGATACCAAAGTGGTAATGACAATCCATAAATCTAAGATACCAAAGTGGTAATGACAATCCATAAATTTTAGATACCAAAGTGGTAATGACAATCCATGAATCTAAGATACCAAAGTGGTAATGACAATCCATAAATCTTAGACACCAAAGTGGTAATGACAATCCATAAATCTAAGATACCAAAGTGGTAATGACAATCCTTAAATCTAAGATATCAATGTGGTAATGACAATCCATAAATCTAAGATACCAAAGTGGTAATGACAATCCATATATCTAAGATACCAAAGTGGTAATGAAAATCCATAAATCTAAGATACCAAAGTGGTAATGACAATCCATATATCTAAGATACCAAAGTGGTAATGACAATCATTCAATCTAAGATACCAGAGTGGTAACAACAATCCATAAATCTAAGATACCTAAGTGGTAATGACAATCTATGAATCTAAGAAACTAAAGTGGTAATGACAATCCATAAATCTAAGATACCAAAGTGGTAATGACCATCCATAAACCTAAAACACCAAAGTGGTAATGACAATCCATCAATCTAAGAGACCAAAGTGGTAATGACAATCCATAAATCTAAGAGACCAAAGTGGTAATAACAATCCATAAATCTAAGATACCAAAGTGGTAATGACAATCATTCAATCTAAGATACCAGAGTGGTAACAACAATCCATAAATCTAAGATACCTAAGTGGTAATGACAATCATTCAATCTAAGATACCAGAGTGGTAACAACAATCCATAAATCTAAGATACCAAAGTGGTAATGACAATCATTCAATCTAAGATACCAGAGTGGTAACAACAATCCATAAATCTAAGATACCTAAGTGGTAATGACAATCTATGAATCTAAGAAACTAAAGTGGTAATGACAATCCATAAATCTAAGATACCAAAGTGGTAATGACCATCCATAAACCTAAAACACCAAAGTGGTAATGACAATCCATCAATCTAAGAGACCAAAGTGGTAATGAAAATCCATAAATCTAAGATACCAAAGTGGTAATGAAAGTCCATAAATCTAAGATACCAAAGTAGTAATGACAATCCACAAATCTAAGATACCAAAGTGGTAATGACAATCCATAAATCTAAGAGACCAAAGTGGTAATAACAATCCATAAATCTAAGATACCAAAGTGGTAATGACAATCCACAAATCTAAGACACCAAAGTGGTAATGACAATCCATAAATCTAAGATACCAAAGTGGTAATGACAATCCATAAATCTAAGATACCAAAGTGGTAATGACAATCCATAAATTTTAGATACCAAAGTGGTAATGACAATCCATGAATCTAAGATACCAAAGTGGTAATGACAATCCATAAATCTTAGACACCAAAGTGGTAATGACAATCCATAAATCTAAGATACCAAAGTGGTAATGACAATCCTTAAATCTAAGATATCAATGTGGTAATGACAATCCATAAATCTAAGATACCAAAGTGGTAATGACAATCCATATATCTAAGATACCAAAGTGGTAATGAAAATCCATAAATCTAAGATACCAAAGTGGTAATGACAATCCATATATCTAAGATACCAAAGTGGTAATGACAATCATTCAATCTAAGATACCAGAGTGGTAACAACAATCCATAAATCTAAGATACCTAAGTGGTAATGACAATCTATGAATCTAAGAAACTAAAGTGGTAATGACAATCCATAAATCTAAGATACCAAAGTGGTAATGACCATCCATAAACCTAAAACACCAAAGTGGTAATGACAATCCATCAATCTAAGAGACCAAAGTGGTAATGACAATCCATAAATCTAAGATACCAAAGTGGTAATAACAATCCATAAATCTAAGATACCAAAGTGGTAATGACAATCCACAAATCTAAGACACCAAAGTGGTAATGACAATCCATAAATCTAAGATACCAAAGTGGTAATGAAAGAACATAAATCTAAGATACCAAAGTAGTAATGACAATCCACAAATCTAAGATACCAAAGTGGTAATGACAATCCATAAATCTAAGATACCAAAGTGGTAATGACCATCCATAAACCTAAAACACCAAAGTGGTAATGACAATCCATCAATCTAAGAGACCAAAGTGGTAATGAAAATCCATAAATCTAAGATACCAAAGTGGTAATGAAAGTCCATAAATCTAAGATACCAAAGTAGTAATGACAATCCACAAATCTAAGATACCAAAGTGGTAATGACAATCCATAAATCTAAGAGACCAAAGTGGTAATAACAATCCATAAATCTAAGATACCAAAGTGGTAATGACAATCCACAAATCTAAGACACCAAAGTGGTAATGACAATCCATAAATCTAAGATACCAAAGTGGTAATGACAATCCATAAATCTAAGATACCAAAGTGGTAATGACAATCCATAAATTTTAGATACCAAAGTGGTAATGACAATCCATGAATCTAAGATACCAAAGTGGTAATGACAATCCATAAATCTAAGATACCAAAGTGGTAATGACAATCCATAAATCTAAGACAGCAAAGTAGTAATGACAATCCATAAATCTAAGATACCAAAGTGGTAATGACAATCCATAAATCTAAGACAGCAAAGTGGTAGTGACAATCCATTAATCTAAGATATCAAAGTGGTCATGACAATCAATAAATCTAAGATACCAAAGCGGTAATGACAATCCATCAATCTAAGATACCAAAGTGGTAATGACAATCCATAAATTTAAGATACCAAAGTGGTAATGACAATCCATAAATCTAAGACAGCAAAGTGGTAGTGACAATCCATTAATCTAAGATATCAAAGTGGTCATGACAATCAATAAATCTAAGATACCAAAGCGGTAATGACAATCCATCAATCTAAGATACCAAAGTGGTAATGACAATCCATAAATCTAAGATACCAAAGTGGTAATGACAATCCATAAATCTAAGATACCAAAATGGTAATGACAATCCATAAATCTAAGATACCAAAGTGGTAATAACAATCCATAAATCTAAGATACCAAAGTGGTAATGACAATCCACAAATCTAAGACACCAAAGTGGTAATGACAATCCATAAATCTAAGATACCAAAGTGGTAATGAAAGTCCATAAATCTAAGATACCAAAGTAGTAATGACAATCCACAAATCTAAGATACCAAAGTGGTAATGACAATCCATAAATCTAAGAGACCAAAGTGGTAATAACAATCCATAAATCTAAGATACCAAAGTGGTAATGACAATCATTCAATCTAAGATACCAGAGTGGTAACAACAATCCATAAATCTAAGATACCTAAGTGGTAATGACAATCT
The DNA here is from genome assembly GCA_963680875.1 of Bathymodiolus brooksi. Taxonomy (NCBI): domain Eukaryota; kingdom Metazoa; phylum Mollusca; class Bivalvia; order Mytilida; family Modiolidae; genus Bathymodiolus; species Bathymodiolus brooksi. The sequence continues at coordinate 149,496,636 of OY804578.1, read as the reverse complement.
ATGAATCTAAGAAACTAAAGTGGTAATGACAATCCATAAATCTAAGATACCAAAGTGGTAATGACCATCCATAAACCTAAAACACCAAAGTGGTAATGACAATCCATCAATCTAAGAGACCAAAGTGGTAATGAAAATCCATAAATCTAAGATACCAAAGTGGTAATGAAAGTCCATAAATCTAAGATACCAAAGTAGTAATGACAATCCACAAATCTAAGATACCAAAGTGGTAATGACAATCCATAAATCTAAGAGACCAAAGTGGTAATAACAATCCATAAATCTAAGATACCAAAGTGGTAATGACAATCCACAAATCTAAGACACCAAAGTGGTAATGACAATCCATAAATCTAAGATACCAAAGTGGTAATGACAATCCATAAATCTAAGATACCAAAGTGGTAATGACAATCCATAAATTTTAGATACCAAAGTGGTAATGACAATCCATGAATCTAAGATACCAAAGTGGTAATGACAATCCATAAATCTTAGACACCAAAGTGGTAATGACAATCCATAAATCTAAGATACCAAAGTGGTAATGACAATCCTTAAATCTAAGATATCAATGTGGTAATGACAATCCATAAATCTAAGATACCAAAGTGGTAATGACAATCCATATATCTAAGATACCAAAGTGGTAATGAAAATCCATAAATCTAAGATACCAAAGTGGTAATGACAATCCATATATCTAAGATACCAAAGTGGTAATGACAATCATTCAATCTAAGATACCAGAGTGGTAACAACAATCCATAAATCTAAGATACCTAAGTGGTAATGACAATCTATGAATCTAAGAAACTAAAGTGGTAATGACAATCCATAAATCTAAGATACCAAAGTGGTAATGACCATCCATAAACCTAAAACACCAAAGTGGTAATGACAATCCATCAATCTAAGAGACCAAAGTGGTAATGACAATCCATAAATCTAAGATACCAAAGTGGTAATAACAATCCATAAATCTAAGATACCAAAGTGGTAATGACAATCCACAAATCTAAGACACCAAAGTGGTAATGACAATCCATAAATCTAAGATACCAAAGTGGTAATGAAAGAACATAAATCTAAGATACCAAAGTAGTAATGACAATCCACAAATCTAAGATACCAAAGTGGTAATGACAATCCATAAATCTAAGACAGCAAAGTGGTAGTGACAATCCATTAATCTAAGATATCAAAGTGGTCATGACAATCAATAAATCTAAGATACCAAAGCGGTAATGACAATCCATCAATCTAAGATACCAAAGTGGTAATGACAATCCATAAATTTAAGATACCAAAGTGGTAATGACAATCCATAAATCTAAGACAGCAAAGTGGTAGTGACAATCCATTAATCTAAGATATCAAAGTGGTCATGACAATCAATAAATCTAAGATACCAAAGCGGTAATGACAATCCATCAATCTAAGATACCAAAGTGGTAATGACAATCCATAAATCTAAGATACCAAAGTGGTAATGACAATCCATAAATCTAAGATACCAAAATGGTAATGACAATCCATAAATCTAAGATACCAAAGTGGTAATAACAATCCATAAATCTAAGATACCAAAGTGGTAATGACAATCCACAAATCTAAGACACCAAAGTGGTAATGACAATCCATAAATCTAAGATACCAAAGTGGTAATGAAAGTCCATAAATCTAAGATACCAAAGTAGTAATGACAATCCACAAATCTAAGATACCAAAGTGGTAATGACAATCCATAAATCTAAGAGACCAAAGTGGTAATAACAATCCATAAATCTAAGATACCAAAGTGGTAATGACAATCATTCAATCTAAGATACCAGAGTGGTAACAACAATCCATAAATCTAAGATACCTAAGTGGTAATGACAATCATTCAATCTAAGATACCAGAGTGGTAACAACAATCCATAAATCTAAGATACCAAAGTGGTAATGACAATCATTCAATCTAAGATACCAGAGTGGTAACAACAATCCATAAATCTAAGATACCAAAGTGGTAATGACAATCATTCAATCTAAGATACCAGAGTGGTAACAACAATCCATAAATCTAAGATACCTAAGTGGTAATGACAATCTATGAATCTAAGAAACTAAAGTGGTAATGACAATCCATAAATCTAAGATACCAAAGTGGTAATGACCATCCATAAACCTAAAACACCAAAGTGGTAATGACAATCCATCAATCTAAGAGACCAAAGTGGTAATGAAAATCCATAAATCTAAGATACCAAAGTGGTAATGAAAGTCCATAAATCTAAGATACCAAAGTAGTAATGACAATCCACAAATCTAAGATACCAAAGTGGTAATGACAATCCATAAATCTAAGAGACCAAAGTGGTAATAACAATCCATAAATCTAAGATACCAAAGTGGTAATGACAATCCACAAATCTAAGACACCAAAGTGGTAATGACAATCCATAAATCTAAGATACCAAAGTGGTAATGACAATCCATAAATCTAAGATACCAAAGTGGTAATGACAATCCATAAATTTTAGATACCAAAGTGGTAATGACAATCCATGAATCTAAGATACCAAAGTGGTAATGACAATCCATAAATCTTAGACACCAAAGTGGTAATGACAATCCATAAATCTAAGATACCAAAGTGGTAATGACAATCCTTAAATCTAAGATATCAATGTGGTAATGACAATCCATAAATCTAAGATACCAAAGTGGTAATGACAATCCATATATCTAAGATACCAAAGTGGTAATGAAAATCCATAAATCTAAGATACCAAAGTGGTAATGACAATCCATATATCTAAGATACCAAAGTGGTAATGACAATCATTCAATCTAAGATACCAGAGTGGTAACAACAATCCATAAATCTAAGATACCTAAGTGGTAATGACAATCTATGAATCTAAGAAACTAAAGTGGTAATGACAATCCATAAATCTAAGATACCAAAGTGGTAATGACCATCCATAAACCTAAAACACCAAAGTGGTAACGACAATCCATCAATCTAAGAGACCAAAGTGGTAATGACAATCCATAAATCTAAGATACCAAAGTGGTAATAACAATCCATAAATCTAAGATACCAAAGTGGTAATGACAATCCACAAATCTAAGACACCAAAGTGGTAATGACAATCCATAAATCTAAGATACCAAAGTGGTAATGAAAGAACATAAATCTAAGATACCAAAGTAGTAATGACAATCCACAAATCTAAGATACCAAAGTGGTAATGACAATCCATAAATCTAAGATACCAAAGTGGTAATGACCATCCATAAACCTAAAACACCAAAGTGGTAATGACAATCCATCAATCTAAGAGACCAAAGTGGTAATGAAAATCCATAAATCTAAGATACCAAAGTGGTAATGAAAGTCCATAAATCTAAGATACCAAAGTAGTAATGACAATCCACAAATCTAAGATACCAAAGTGGTAATGACAATCCATAAATCTAAGAGACCAAAGTGGTAATAACAATCCATAAATCTAAGATACCAAAGTGGTAATGACAATCCACAAATCTAAGACACCAAAGTGGTAATGACAATCCATATATCTAAGATACCAAAGTGGTAATGACAATCATTCAATCTAAGATACCAGAGTGGTAACAACAATCCATAAATCTAAGATACCTAAGTGGTAATGACAATCTATGAATCTAAGAAACTAAAGTGGTAATGACAATCCATAAATCTAAGATACCAAAGTGGTAATGACCATCCATAAACCTAAAACACCAAAGTGGTAATGACAATCCATCAATCTAAGAGACCAAAGTGGTAATGACAATCCATAAATCTAAGATACCAAAGTGGTAATAACAATCCATAAATCTAAGATACCAAAGTGGTAATGACAATCCACAAATCTAAGACACCAAAGTGGTAATGACAATCCATAAATCTAAGATACCAAAGTGGTAATGAAAGAACATAAATCTAAGATACCAAAGTAGTAATGACAATCCACAAATCTAAGATACCAAAGTGGTAATGACAATCCATAAATCTAAGATACCAAAGTGGTAATGACAATCCATATATCTAAGATACCAAAGTGGTAATGAAAATCCATAAATCTAAGATACCAAAGTGGTAATGACAATCCATATATCTAAGATACCAAAGTGGTAATGACAATCATTCAATCTAAGATACCAGAGTGGTAACAACAATCCATAAATCTAAGATACCTAAGTGGTAATGACAATCTATGAATCTAAGAAACTAAAGTGGTAATGACAATCCATAAATCTAAGATACCAAAGTGGTAATGACCATCCATAAACCTAAAACACCAAAGTGGTAATGACAATCCATCAATCTAAGAGACCAAAGTGGTAATGACAATCCATAAATCTAAGATACCAAAGTGGTAATAACAATCCATAAATCTAAGATACCAAAGTGGTAATGACAATCCACAAATCTAAGACACCAAAGTGGTAATGACAATCCATAAATCTAAGATACCAAAGTGGTAATGAAAGAACATAAATCTAAGATACCAAAGTAGTAATGACAATCCACAAATCTAAGATACCAAAGTGGTAATGACAATCCATAAATCTAAGACAGCAAAGTGGTAGTGACAATCCATTAATCTAAGATATCAAAGTGGTCATGACAATCAATAAATCTAAGATACCAAAGCGGTAATGACAATCCATCAATCTAAGATACCAAAGTGGTAATGACAATCCATAAATTTAAGATACCAAAGTGGTAATGACAATCCATAAATCTAAGACAGCAAAGTGGTAGTGACAATCCATTAATCTAAGATATCAAAGTGGTCATGACAATCAATAAATCTAAGATACCAAAGCGGTAATGACAATCCATCAATCTAAGATACCAAAGTGGTAATGACAATCCATAAATCTAAGATACCAAAGTGGTAATGACAATCCATAAATCTAAGATACCAAAATGGTAATGACAATCCATAAATCTAAGATACCAAAGTGGTAATAACAATCCATAAATCTAAGATACCAAAGTGGTAATGACAATCCACAAATCTAAGACACCAAAGTGGTAATGACAATCCATAAATCTAAGATACCAAAGTGGTAATGAAAGTCCATAAATCTAAGATACCAAAGTAGTAATGACAATCCACAAATCTAAGATACCAAAGTGGTAATGACAATCCATAAATCTAAGAGACCAAAGTGGTAATAACAATCCATAAATCTAAGATACCAAAGTGGTAATGACAATCATTCAATCTAAGATACCAGAGTGGTAACAACAATCCATAAATCTAAGATACCTAAGTGGTAATGACAATCATTCAATCTAAGATACCAGAGTGGTAACAACAATCCATAAATCTAAGATACCAAAGTGGTAATGACAATCATTCAATCTAAGATACCAGAGTGGTAACAACAATCCATAAATCTAAGATACCAAAGTGGTAATGACAATCATTCAATCTAAGATACCAGAGTGGTAACAACAATCCATAAATCTAAGATACCTAAGTGGTAATGACAATCTATGAATCTAAGAAACTAAAGTGGTAATGACAATCCATAAATCTAAGATACCAAAGTGGTAATGACCATCCATAAACCTAAAACACCAAAGTGGTAATGACAATCCATCAATCTAAGAGACCAAAGTGGTAATGAAAATCCATAAATCTAAGATACCAAAGTGGTAATGAAAGTCCATAAATCTAAGATACCAAAGTAGTAATGACAATCCACAAATCTAAGATACCAAAGTGGTAATGACAATCCATAAATCTAAGAGACCAAAGTGGTAATAACAATCCATAAATCTAAGATACCAAAGTGGTAATGACAATCCACAAATCTAAGACACCAAAGTGGTAATGACAATCCATAAATCTAAGATACCAAAGTGGTAATGACAATCCATAAATCTAAGATACCAAAGTGGTAATGACAATCCATAAATTTTAGATACCAAAGTGGTAATGACAATCCATGAATCTAAGATACCAAAGTGGTAATGACAATCCATAAATCTTAGACACCAAAGTGGTAATGACAATCCATAAATCTAAGATACCAAAGTGGTAATGACAATCCTTAAATCTAAGATATCAATGTGGTAATGACAATCCATAAATCTAAGATACCAAAGTGGTAATGACAATCCATATATCTAAGATACCAAAGTGGTAATGAAAATCCATAAATCTAAGATACCAAAGTGGTAATGACAATCCATATATCTAAGATACCAAAGTGGTAATGACAATCATTCAATCTAAGATACCAGAGTGGTAACAACAATCCATAAATCTAAGATACCTAAGTGGTAATGACAATCTATGAATCTAAGAAACTAAAGTGGTAATGACAATCCATAAATCTAAGATACCAAAGTGGTAATGACAATCCACAAATCTAAGACACCAAAGTGGTAATGACAATCCATAAATCTAAGATACCAAAGTGGTAATGAAAGTCCATAAATCTAAGATACCAAAGTAGTAATGACAATCCACAAATCTAAGATACCAAAGTGGTAATGACAATCCATAAATCTAAGAGACCAAAGTGGTAATAACAATCCATAAATCTAAGATACCAAAGTGGTAATGACAATCATTCAATCTAAGATACCAGAGTGGTAACAACAATCCATAAATCTAAGATACCTAAGTGGTAATGACAATCATTCAATCTAAGATACCAGAGTGGTAACAACAATCCATAAATCTAAGATACCAAAGTGGTAATGACAATCATTCAATCTAAGATACCAGAGTGGTAACAACAATCCATAAATCTAAGATACCAAAGTGGTAATGACAATCATTCAATCTAAGATACCAGAGTGGTAACAACAATCCATAAATCTAAGATACCTAAGTGGTAATGACAATCTATGAATCTAAGAAACTAAAGTGGTAATGACAATCCATAAATCTAAGATACCAAAGTGGTAATGACCATCCATAAACCTAAAACACCAAAGTGGTAATGACAATCCATCAATCTAAGAGACCAAAGTGGTAATGAAAATCCATAAATCTAAGATACCAAAGTGGTAATGAAAGTCCATAAATCTAAGATACCAAAGTAGTAATGACAATCCACAAATCTAAGATACCAAAGTGGTAATGACAATCCATAAATCTAAGAGACCAAAGTGGTAATAACAATCCATAAATCTAAGATACCAAAGTGGTAATGACAATCCACAAATCTAAGACACCAAAGTGGTAATGACAATCCATAAATCTAAGATACCAAAGCGGTAATGACAATCCATCAATCTAAGATACCAAAGTGGTAATGACAATCCATAAATCTAAGATACCAAAGTGGTAATGACAATCCATAAATCTAAGATACCAAAATGGTAATGACAATCCATAAATCTAAGATACCAAAGTGGTAATAACAATCCATAAATCTAAGATACCAAAGTGGTAATGACAATCCACAAATCTAAGACACCAAAGTGGTAATGACAATCCATAAATCTAAGATACCAAAGTGGTAATGAAAGTCCATAAATCTAAGATACCAAAGTAGTAATGACAATCCACAAATCTAAGATACCAAAGTGGTAATGACAATCCATAAATCTAAGAGACCAAAGTGGTAATAACAATCCATAAATCTAAGATACCAAAGTGGTAATGACAATCATTCAATCTAAGATACCAGAGTGGTAACAACAATCCATAAATCTAAGATACCTAAGTGGTAATGACAATCATTCAATCTAAGATACCAGAGTGGTAACAACAATCCATAAATCTAAGATACCAAAGTGGTAATGACAATCATTCAATCTAAGATACCAGAGTGGTAACAACAATCCATAAATCTAAGATACCTAAGTGGTAATGACAATCTATGAATCTAAGAAACTAAAGTGGTAATGACAATCCATAAATCTAAGATACCAAAGTGGTAATGACCATCCATAAACCTAAAACACCAAAGTGGTAATGACAATCCATAAATCTAAGATACCAAAGTGGTAATGAAAGTCCATAAATCTAAGATACCAAAGTAGTAATGACAATCCACAAATCTAAGATACCAAAGTGGTAATGACAATCCATAAATCTAAGAGACCAAAGTGGTAATAACAATCCATAAATCTAAGATACCAAAGTGGTAATGACAATCATTCAATCTAAGATACCAGAGTGGTAACAACAATCCATAAATCTAAGATACCTAAGTGGTAATGACAATCATTCAATCTAAGATACCAGAGTGGTAACAACAATCCATAAATCTAAGATACCAAAGTGGTAATGACAATCATTCAATCTAAGATACCAGAGTGGTAACAACAATCCATAAATCTAAGATACCTAAGTGGTAATGACAATCTATGAATCTAAGAAACTAAAGTGGTAATGACAATCCATAAATCTAAGATACCAAAGTGGTAATGACCATCCATAAACCTAAAACACCAAAGTGGTAATGACAATCCATCAATCTAAGAGACCAAAGTGGTAATGAAAATCCATAAATCTAAGATACCAAAGTGGTAATGAAAGTCCATAAATCTAAGATACCAAAGTAGTAATGACAATCCACAAATCTAAGATACCAAAGTGGTAATGACAATCCATAAATCTAAGAGACCAAAGTGGTAATAACAATCCATAAATCTAAGATACCAAAGTGGTAATGACAATCCACAAATCTAAGACACCAAAGTGGTAATGACAATCCATAAATCTAAGAGACCAAAGTGGTAATAACAATCCATAAATCTAAGATACCAAAGTGGTAATGACAATCATTCAATCTAAGATACCAGAGTGGTAACAACAATCCATAAATCTAAGATACCTAAGTGGTAATGACAATCATTCAATCTAAGATACCAGAGTGGTAACAACAATCCATAAATCTAAGATACCAAAGTGGTAATGACAATCATTCAATCTAAGATACCAGAGTGGTAACAACAATCCATAAATCTAAGATACCTAAGTGGTAATGACAATCTATGAATCTAAGAAACTAAAGTGGTAATGACAATCCATAAATCTAAGATACCAAAGTGGTAATAACAATCCATAAATCTAAGATACCAAAGTGGTAATGACAATCCACAAATCTAAGACACCAAAGTGGTAATGACAATCCATAAATCTAAGATACCAAAGTGGTAATGAAAGTCCATAAATCTAAGATACCAAAGTAGTAATGACAATCCACAAATCTAAGATACCAAAGTGGTAATGACAATCCATAAATCTAAGAGACCAAAGTGGTAATAACAATCCATAAATCTAAGATACCAAAGTGGTAATGACAATCATTCAATCTAAGATACCAGAGTGGTAACAACAATCCATAAATCTAAGATACCTAAGTGGTAATGACAATCATTCAATCTAAGATACCAGAGTGGTAACAACAATCCATAAATCTAAGATACCAAAGTGGTAATGACAATCATTCAATCTAAGATACCAGAGTGGTAACAACAATCCATAAATCTAAGATACCAAAGTGGTAATGACAATCATTCAATCTAAGATACCAGAGTGGTAACAACAATCCATAAATCTAAGATACCTAAGTGGTAATGACAATCTATGAATCTAAGAAACTAAAGTGGTAATGACAATCCATAAATCTAAGATACCAAAGTGGTAATGACCATCCATAAACCTAAAACACCAAAGTGGTAATGACAATCCATCAATCTAAGAGACCAAAGTGGTAATGAAAATCCATAAATCTAAGATACCAAAGTGGTAATGAAAGTCCATAAATCTAAGATACCAAAGTAGTAATGACAATCCACAAATCTAAGATACCAAAGTGGTAATGACAATCCATAAATCTAAGAGACCAAAGTGGTAATAACAATCCATAAATCTAAGATACCAAAGTGGTAATGACAATCCACAAATCTAAGACACCAAAGTGGTAATGACAATCCATAAATCTAAGATACCAAAGTGGTAATGACAATCCATAAATCTAAGATACCAAAGTGGTAATGACAATCCATAAATTTTAGATACCAAAGTGGTAATGACAATCCATGAATCTAAGATACCAAAGTGGTAATGACAATCCATAAATCTTAGACACCAAAGTGGTAATGACAATCCATAAATCTAAGATACCAAAGTGGTAATGACAATCCTTAAATCTAAGATATCAATGTGGTAATGACAATCCATAAATCTAAGATACCAAAGTGGTAATGACAATCCATATATCTAAGATACCAAAGTGGTAATGACAATCCATAAATCTAAGATACCAAAGTGGTAATGAAAGTCCATAAATCTAAGATACCAAAGTAGTAATGACAATCCACAAATCTAAGATACCAAAGTGGTAATGACAATCCATAAATCTAAGAGACCAAAGTGGTAATAACAATCCATAAATCTAAGATACCAAAGTGGTAATGACAATCCACAAATCTAAGACACCAAAGTGGTAATGACAATCCATAAATCTAAGAGACCAAAGTGGTAATAACAATCCATAAATCTAAGATACCAAAGTGGTAATGACAATCATTCAATCTAAGATACCAGAGTGGTAACAACAATCCATAAATCTAAGATACCTAAGTGGTAATGACAATCATTCAATCTAAGATACCAGAGTGGTAACAACAATCCATAAATCTAAGATACCAAAGTGGTAATGACAATCATTCAATCTAAGATACCAGAGTGGTAACAACAATCCATAAATCTAAGATACCTAAGTGGTAATGACAATCTATGAATCTAAGAAACTAAAGTGGTAATGACAATCCATAAATCTAAGATACCAAAGTGGTAATAACAATCCATAAATCTAAGATACCAAAGTGGTAATGACAATCCACAAATCTAAGACACCAAAGTGGTAATGACAATCCATAAATCTAAGATACCAAAGTGGTAATGAAAGTCCATAAATCTAAGATACCAAAGTAGTAATGACAATCCACAAATCTAAGATACCAAAGTGGTAATGACAATCCATAAATCTAAGAGACCAAAGTGGTAATAACAATCCATAAATCTAAGATACCAAAGTGGTAATGACAATCATTCAATCTAAGATACCAGAGTGGTAACAACAATCCATAAATCTAAGATACCTAAGTGGTAATGACAATCATTCAATCTAAGATACCAGAGTGGTAACAACAATCCATAAATCTAAGATACCAAAGTGGTAATGACAATCATTCAATCTAAGATACCAGAGTGGTAACAACAATCCATAAATCTAAGATACCAAAGTGGTAATGACAATCATTCAATCTAAGATACCAGAGTGGTAACAACAATCCATAAATCTAAGATACCTAAGTGGTAATGACAATCTATGAATCTAAGAAACTAAAGTGGTAATGACAATCCATAAATCTAAGATACCAAAGTGGTAATGACCATCCATAAACCTAAAACACCAAAGTGGTAATGACAATCCATCAATCTAAGAGACCAAAGTGGTAATGAAAATCCATAAATCTAAGATACCAAAGTGGTAATGAAAGTCCATAAATCTAAGATACCAAAGTAGTAATGACAATCCACAAATCTAAGATACCAAAGTGGTAATGACAATCCATAAATCTAAGAGACCAAAGTGGTAATAACAATCCATAAATCTAAGATACCAAAGTGGTAATGACAATCCACAAATCTAAGACACCAAAGTGGTAATGACAATCCATAAATCTAAGATACCAAAGTGGTAATGACAATCCATAAATCTAAGATACCAAAGTGGTAATGACAATCCATAAATTTTAGATACCAAAGTGGTAATGACAATCCATGAATCTAAGATACCAAAGTGGTAATGACAATCCATAAATCTAAGATACCAAAGTGGTAATGACAATCATTCAATCTAAGATACCAGAGTGGTAACAACAATCCATAAATCTAAGATACCTAAGTGGTAATGACAATCATTCAATCTAAGATACCAGAGTGGTAACAACAATCCATAAATCTAAGATACCAAAGTGGTAATGACAATCATTCAATCTAAGATACCAGAGTGGTAACAACAATCCATAAATCTAAGATACCAAAGTGGTAATGACAATCATTCAATCTAAGATACCAGAGTGGTAACAACAATCCATAAATCTAAGATACCTAAGTGGTAATGACAATCTATGAATCTAAGAAACTAAAGTGGTAATGACAATCCATAAATCTAAGATACCAAAGTGGTAATGACCATCCATAAACCTAAAACACCAAAGTGGTAATGACAATCCATCAATCTAAGAGACCAAAGTGGTAATGAAAATCCATAAATCTAAGATACCAAAGTGGTAATGAAAGTCCATAAATCTAAGATACCAAAGTAGTAATGACAATCCACAAATCTAAGATACCAAAGTGGTAATGACAATCCATAAATCTAAGAGACCAAAGTGGTAATAACAATCCATAAATCTAAGATACCAAAGTGGTAATGACAATCCACAAATCTAAGACACCAAAGTGGTAATGACAATCCATAAATCTAAGATACCAAAGTGGTAATGACAATCCATAAATCTAAGATACCAAAGTGGTAATGACAATCCATAAATTTTAGATACCAAAGTGGTAATGACAATCCATGAATCTAAGATACCAAAGTGGTAATGACAATCCATAAATCTTAGACACCAAAGTGGTAATGACAATCCATAAATCTAAGATACCAAAGTGGTAATGACAATCCTTAAATCTAAGATATCAATGTGGTAATGACAATCCATAAATCTAAGATACCAAAGTGGTAATGACAATCCATATATCTAAGATACCAAAGTGGTAATGACAATCCATAAATCTAAGAGACCAAAGTGGTAATAACAATCCATAAATCTAAGATACCAAAGTGGTAATGACAATCCACAAATCTAAGACACCAAAGTGGTAATGACAATCCATAAATCTAAGATACCAAAGCGGTAATGACAATCCATCAATCTAAGATACCAAAGTGGTAATGACAATCCATAAATCTAAGATACCAAAGTGGTAATGACAATCCATAAATCTAAGATACCAAAATGGTAATGACAATCCATAAATCTAAGATACCAAAGTGGTAATAACAATCCATAAATCTAAGATACCAAAGTGGTAATGACAATCCACAAATCTAAGACACCAAAGTGGTAATGACAATCCATAAATCTAAGATACCAAAGTGGTAATGAAAGTCCATAAATCTAAGATACCAAAGTAGTAATGACAATCCACAAATCTAAGATACCAAAGTGGTAATGACAATCCATAAATCTAAGAGACCAAAGTGGTAATAACAATCCATAAATCTAAGATACCAAAGTGGTAATGACAATCATTCAATCTAAGATACCAGAGTGGTAACAACAATCCATAAATCTAAGATACCTAAGTGGTAATGACAATCATTCAATCTAAGATACCAGAGTGGTAACAACAATCCATAAATCTAAGATACCAAAGTGGTAATGACAATCATTCAATCTAAGATACCAGAGTGGTAACAACAATCCATAAATCTAAGATACCTAAGTGGTAATGACAATCTATGAATCTAAGAAACTAAAGTGGTAATGACAATCCATAAATCTAAGATACCAAAGTGGTAATGACCATCCATAAACCTAAAACACCAAAGTGGTAATGACAATCCATAAATCTAAGATACCAAAGTGGTAATGAAAGTCCATAAATCTAAGATACCAAAGTAGTAATGACAATCCACAAATCTAAGATACCAAAGTGGTAATGACAATCCATAAATCTAAGAGACCAAAGTGGTAATAACAATCCATAAATCTAAGATACCAAAGTGGTAATGACAATCATTCAATCTAAGATACCAGAGTGGTAACAACAATCCATAAATCTAAGATACCTAAGTGGTAATGACAATCATTCAATCTAAGATACCAGAGTGGTAACAACAATCCATAAATCTAAGATACCAAAGTGGTAATGACAATCATTCAATCTAAGATACCAGAGTGGTAACAACAATCCATAAATCTAAGATACCTAAGTGGTAATGACAATCTATGAATCTAAGAAACTAAAGTGGTAATGACAATCCATAAATCTAAGATACCAAAGTGGTAATGACCATCCATAAACCTAAAACACCAAAGTGGTAATGACAATCCATCAATCTAAGAGACCAAAGTGGTAATGAAAATCCATAAATCTAAGATACCAAAGTGGTAATGAAAGTCCATAAATCTAAGATACCAAAGTAGTAATGACAATCCACAAATCTAAGATACCAAAGTGGTAATGACAATCCATAAATCTAAGAGACCAAAGTGGTAATAACAATCCATAAATCTAAGATACCAAAGTGGTAATGACAATCCACAAATCTAAGACACCAAAGTGGTAATGACAATCCATAAATCTAAGAGACCAAAGTGGTAATAACAATCCATAAATCTAAGATACCAAAGTGGTAATGACAATCATTCAATCTAAGATACCAGAGTGGTAACAACAATCCATAAATCTAAGATACCTAAGTGGTAATGACAATCATTCAATCTAAGATACCAGAGTGGTAACAACAATCCATAAATCTAAGATACCAAAGTGGTAATGACAATCATTCAATCTAAGATACCAGAGTGGTAACAACAATCCATAAATCTAAGATACCTAAGTGGTAATGACAATCTATGAATCTAAGAAACTAAAGTGGTAATGACAATCCATAAATCTAAGATACCAAAGTGGTAATAACAATCCATAAATCTAAGATACCAAAGTGGTAATGACAATCCACAAATCTAAGACACCAAAGTGGTAATGACAATCCATAAATCTAAGATACCAAAGTGGTAATGAAAGTCCATAAATCTAAGATACCAAAGTAGTAATGACAATCCACAAATCTAAGATACCAAAGTGGTAATGACAATCCATAAATCTAAGAGACCAAAGTGGTAATAACAATCCATAAATCTAAGATACCAAAGTGGTAATGACAATCATTCAATCTAAGATACCAGAGTGGTAACAACAATCCATAAATCTAAGATACCTAAGTGGTAATGACAATCATTCAATCTAAGATACCAGAGTGGTAACAACAATCCATAAATCTAAGATACCAAAGTGGTAATGACAATCATTCAATCTAAGATACCAGAGTGGTAACAACAATCCATAAATCTAAGATACCTAAGTGGTAATGACAATCTATGAATCTAAGAAACTAAAGTGGTAATGACAATCCATAAATCTAAGATACCAAAGTGGTAATAACAATCCATAAATCTAAGATACCAAAGTGGTAATGACAATCCACAAATCTAAGACACCAAAGTGGTAATGACAATCCATAAATCTAAGATACCAAAGTGGTAATGAAAGTCCATAAATCTAAGATACCAAAGTAGTAATGACAATCCACAAATCTAAGATACCAAAGTGGTAATGACAATCCATAAATCTAAGAGACCAAAGTGGTAATAACAATCCATAAATCTAAGATACCAAAGTGGTAATGACAATCATTCAATCTAAGATACCAGAGTGGTAACAACAATCCATAAATCTAAGATACCAAAGTGGTAATGACAATCATTCAATCTAAGATACCAGAGTGGTAACAACAATCCATAAATCTAAGATACCTAAGTGGTAATGACAATCTATGAATCTAAGAAACTAAAGTGGTAATGACAATCCATAAATCTAAGATACCAAAGTGGTAATGACCATCCATAAACCTAAAACACCAAAGTGGTAATGACAATCCATAAATCTAAGATACCAAAGTGGTAATGAAAGTCCATAAATCTAAGATACCAAAGTAGTAATGACAATCCACAAATCTAAGATACCAAAGTGGTAATGACAATCCATAAATCTAAGAGACCAAAGTGGTAATAACAATCCATAAATCTAAGATACCAAAGTGGTAATGACAATCATTCAATCTAAGATACCAGAGTGGTAACAACAATCCATAAATCTAAGATACCTAAGTGGTAATGACAATCATTCAATCTAAGATACCAGAGTGGTAACAACAATCCATAAATCTAAGATACCAAAGTGGTAATGACAATCATTCAATCTAAGATACCAGAGTGGTAACAACAATCCATAAATCTAAGATACCTAAGTGGTAATGACAATCTATGAATCTAAGAAACTAAAGTGGTAATGACAATCCATAAATCTAAGATACCAAAGTGGTAATGACCATCCATAAACCTAAAACACCAAAGTGGTAATGACAATCCATCAATCTAAGAGACCAAAGTGGTAATGAAAATCCATAAATCTAAGATACCAAAGTGGTAATGAAAGTCCATAAATCTAAGATACCAAAGTAGTAATGACAATCCACAAATCTAAGATACCAAAGTGGTAATGACAATCCATAAATCTAAGAGACCAAAGTGGTAATAACAATCCATAAATCTAAGATACCAAAGTGGTAATGACAATCCACAAATCTAAGACACCAAAGTGGTAATGACAATCCATAAATCTAAGAGACCAAAGTGGTAATAACAATCCATAAATCTAAGATACCAAAGTGGTAATGACAATCATTCAATCTAAGATACCAGAGTGGTAACAACAATCCATAAATCTAAGATACCTAAGTGGTAATGACAATCATTCAATCTAAGATACCAGAGTGGTAACAACAATCCATAAATCTAAGATACCAAAGTGGTAATGACAATCATTCAATCTAAGATACCAGAGTGGTAACAACAATCCATAAATCTAAGATACCTAAGTGGTAATGACAATCTATGAATCTAAGAAACTAAAGTGGTAATGACAATCCATAAATCTAAGATACCAAAGTGGTAATAACAATCCATAAATCTAAGATACCAAAGTGGTAATGACAATCCACAAATCTAAGACACCAAAGTGGTAATGACAATCCATAAATCTAAGATACCAAAGTGGTAATGAAAGTCCATAAATCTAAGATACCAAAGTAGTAATGACAATCCACAAATCTAAGATACCAAAGTGGTAATGACAATCCATAAATCTAAGAGACCAAAGTGGTAATAACAATCCATAAATCTAAGATACCAAAGTGGTAATGACAATCATTCAATCTAAGATACCAGAGTGGTAACAACAATCCATAAATCTAAGATACCTAAGTGGTAATGACAATCATTCAATCTAAGATACCAGAGTGGTAACAACAATCCATAAATCTAAGATACCAAAGTGGTAATGACAATCATTCAATCTAAGATACCAGAGTGGTAACAACAATCCATAAATCTAAGATACCAAAGTGGTAATGACAATCATTCAATCTAAGATACCAGAGTGGTAACAACAATCCATAAATCTAAGATACCTAAGTGGTAATGACAATCTATGAATCTAAGAAACTAAAGTGGTAATGACAATCCATAAATCTAAGATACCAAAGTGGTAATGACCATCCATAAACCTAAAACACCAAAGTGGTAATGACAATCCATCAATCTAAGAGACCAAAGTGGTAATGAAAATCCATAAATCTAAGATACCAAAGTGGTAATGAAAGTCCATAAATCTAAGATACCAAAGTAGTAATGACAATCCACAAATCTAAGATACCAAAGTGGTAATGACAATCCATAAATCTAAGAGACCAAAGTGGTAATAACAATCCATAAATCTAAGATACCAAAGTGGTAATGACAATCCACAAATCTAAGACACCAAAGTGGTAATGACAATCCATAAATCTAAGATACCAAAGTGGTAATGACAATCCATAAATCTAAGATACCAAAGTGGTAATGACAATCCATAAATTTTAGATACCAAAGTGGTAATGACAATCCATGAATCTAAGATACCAAAGTGGTAATGACAATCCATAAATCTTAGACACCAAAGTGGTAATGACAATCCATAAATCTAAGATACCAAAGTGGTAATGACAATCCTTAAATCTAAGATATCAATGTGGTAATGACAATCCATAAATCTAAGATACCAAAGTGGTAATGACAATCCATATATCTAAGATACCAAAGTGGTAATGAAAATCCATAAATCTAAGATACCAAAGTGGTAATGACAATCCATATATCTAAGATACCAAAGTGGTAATGACAATCATTCAATCTAAGATACCAGAGTGGTAACAACAATCCATAAATCTAAGATACCTAAGTGGTAATGACAATCTATGAATCTAAGAAACTAAAGTGGTAATGACAATCCATAAATCTAAGATACCAAAGTGGTAATGACAATCCACAAATCTAAGACACCAAAGTGGTAATGACAATCCATAAATCTAAGATACCAAAGTGGTAATGAAAGTCCATAAATCTAAGATACCAAAGTAGTAATGACAATCCACAAATCTAAGATACCAAAGTGGTAATGACAATCCATAAATCTAAGAGACCAAAGTGGTAATAACAATCCATAAATCTAAGATACCAAAGTGGTAATGACAATCATTCAATCTAAGATACCAGAGTGGTAACAACAATCCATAAATCTAAGATACCTAAGTGGTAATGACAATCATTCAATCTAAGATACCAGAGTGGTAACAACAATCCATAAATCTAAGATACCAAAGTGGTAATGACAATCATTCAATCTAAGATACCAGAGTGGTAACAACAATCCATAAATCTAAGATACCAAAGTGGTAATGACAATCATTCAATCTAAGATACCAGAGTGGTAACAACAATCCATAAATCTAAGATACCTAAGTGGTAATGACAATCTATGAATCTAAGAAACTAAAGTGGTAATGACAATCCATAAATCTAAGATACCAAAGTGGTAATGACCATCCATAAACCTAAAACACCAAAGTGGTAATGACAATCCATCAATCTAAGAGACCAAAGTGGTAATGAAAATCCATAAATCTAAGATACCAAAGTGGTAATGAAAGTCCATAAATCTAAGATACCAAAGTAGTAATGACAATCCACAAATCTAAGATACCAAAGTGGTAATGACAATCCATAAATCTAAGAGACCAAAGTGGTAATAACAATCCATAAATCTAAGATACCAAAGTGGTAATGACAATCCACAAATCTAAGACACCAAAGTGGTAATGACAATCCATAAATCTAAGATACCAAAGCGGTAATGACAATCCATCAATCTAAGATACCAAAGTGGTAATGACAATCCATAAATCTAAGATACCAAAGTGGTAATGACAATCCATAAATCTAAGATACCAAAATGGTAATGACAATCCATAAATCTAAGATACCAAAGTGGTAATAACAATCCATAAATCTAAGATACCAAAGTGGTAATGACAATCCACAAATCTAAGACACCAAAGTGGTAATGACAATCCATAAATCTAAGATACCAAAGTGGTAATGAAAGTCCATAAATCTAAGATACCAAAGTAGTAATGACAATCCACAAATCTAAGATACCAAAGTGGTAATGACAATCCATAAATCTAAGAGACCAAAGTGGTAATAACAATCCATAAATCTAAGATACCAAAGTGGTAATGACAATCATTCAATCTAAGATACCAGAGTGGTAACAACAATCCATAAATCTAAGATACCTAAGTGGTAATGACAATCATTCAATCTAAGATACCAGAGTGGTAACAACAATCCATAAATCTAAGATACCAAAGTGGTAATGACAATCATTCAATCTAAGATACCAGAGTGGTAACAACAATCCATAAATCTAAGATACCTAAGTGGTAATGACAATCTATGAATCTAAGAAACTAAAGTGGTAATGACAATCCATAAATCTAAGATACCAAAGTGGTAATGACCATCCATAAACCTAAAACACCAAAGTGGTAATGACAATCCATAAATCTAAGATACCAAAGTGGTAATGAAAGTCCATAAATCTAAGATACCAAAGTAGTAATGACAATCCACAAATCTAAGATACCAAAGTGGTAATGACAATCCATAAATCTAAGAGACCAAAGTGGTAATAACAATCCATAAATCTAAGATACCAAAGTGGTAATGACAATCATTCAATCTAAGATACCAGAGTGGTAACAACAATCCATAAATCTAAGATACCTAAGTGGTAATGACAATCATTCAATCTAAGATACCAGAGTGGTAACAACAATCCATAAATCTAAGATACCAAAGTGGTAATGACAATCATTCAATCTAAGATACCAGAGTGGTAACAACAATCCATAAATCTAAGATACCTAAGTGGTAATGACAATCTATGAATCTAAGAAACTAAAGTGGTAATGACAATCCATAAATCTAAGATACCAAAGTGGTAATGACCATCCATAAACCTAAAACACCAAAGTGGTAATGACAATCCATCAATCTAAGAGACCAAAGTGGTAATGAAAATCCATAAATCTAAGATACCAAAGTGGTAATGAAAGTCCATAAATCTAAGATACCAAAGTAGTAATGACAATCCACAAATCTAAGATACCAAAGTGGTAATGACAATCCATAAATCTAAGAGACCAAAGTGGTAATAACAATCCATAAATCTAAGATACCAAAGTGGTAATGACAATCCACAAATCTAAGACACCAAAGTGGTAATGACAATCCATAAATCTAAGATACCAAAGTGGTAATGACAATCCATAAATCTAAGATACCAAAGTGGTAATGACAATCCATAAATTTTAGATACCAAAGTGGTAATGACAATCCATGAATCTAAGATACCAAAGTGGTAATGACAATCCATAAATCTTAGACACCAAAGTGGTAATGACAATCCATAAATCTAAGATACCAAAGTGGTAATGACAATCCTTAAATCTAAGATATCAATGTGGTAATGACAATCCATAAATCTAAGATACCAAAGTGGTAATGACAATCCATATATCTAAGATACCAAAGTGGTAATGAAAATCCATAAATCTAAGATACCAAAGTGGTAATGACAATCCATATATCTAAGATACCAAAGTGGTAATGACAATCATTCAATCTAAGATACCAGAGTGGTAACAACAATCCATAAATCTAAGATACCTAAGTGGTAATGACAATCTATGAATCTAAGAAACTAAAGTGGTAATGACAATCCATAAATCTAAGATACCAAAGTGGTAATGACCATCCATAAACCTAAAACACCAAAGTGGTAATGACAATCCATCAATCTAAGAGACCAAAGTGGTAATGACAATCCATAAATCTAAGATACCAAAGTGGTAATAACAATCCATAAATCTAAGATACCAAAGTGGTAATGACAATCCACAAATCTAAGACACCAAAGTGGTAATGACAATCCATAAATCTAAGATACCAAAGTGGTAATGAAAGAACATAAATCTAAGATACCAAAGTAGTAATGACAATCCACAAATCTAAGATACCAAAGTGGTAATGACAATCCATAAATCTAAGATACCAAAGTGGTAATGACCATCCATAAACCTAAAACACCAAAGTGGTAATGACAATCCATCAATCTAAGAGACCAAAGTGGTAATGAAAATCCATAAATCTAAGATACCAAAGTGGTAATGAAAGTCCATAAATCTAAGATACCAAAGTAGTAATGACAATCCACAAATCTAAGATACCAAAGTGGTAATGACAATCCATAAATCTAAGAGACCAAAGTGGTAATAACAATCCATAAATCTAAGATACCAAAGTGGTAATGACAATCCACAAATCTAAGACACCAAAGTGGTAATGACAATCCATAAATCTAAGATACCAAAGTGGTAATGACAATCCATAAATCTAAGATACCAAAGTGGTAATGACAATCCATAAATTTTAGATACCAAAGTGGTAATGACAATCCATGAATCTAAGATACCAAAGTGGTAATGACAATCCATAAATCTAAGATACCAAAGTGGTAATGACAATCCATAAATCTAAGACAGCAAAGTAGTAATGACAATCCATAAATCTAAGATACCAAAGTGGTAATGACAATCCATAAATCTAAGACAGCAAAGTGGTAGTGACAATCCATTAATCTAAGATATCAAAGTGGTCATGACAATCAATAAATCTAAGATACCAAAGCGGTAATGACAATCCATCAATCTAAGATACCAAAGTGGTAATGACAATCCATAAATTTAAGATACCAAAGTGGTAATGACAATCCATAAATCTAAGACAGCAAAGTGGTAGTGACAATCCATTAATCTAAGATATCAAAGTGGTCATGACAATCAATAAATCTAAGATACCAAAGCGGTAATGACAATCCATCAATCTAAGATACCAAAGTGGTAATGACAATCCATAAATCTAAGATACCAAAGTGGTAATGACAATCCATAAATCTAAGATACCAAAATGGTAATGACAATCCATAAATCTAAGATACCAAAGTGGTAATAACAATCCATAAATCTAAGATACCAAAGTGGTAATGACAATCCACAAATCTAAGACACCAAAGTGGTAATGACAATCCATAAATCTAAGATACCAAAGTGGTAATGAAAGTCCATAAATCTAAGATACCAAAGTAGTAATGACAATCCACAAATCTAAGATACCAAAGTGGTAATGACAATCCATAATTCTAAGAGACCAAAGTGGTAATAACAATCCATAAATCTAAGATACCAAAGTGGTAATGACAATCATTCAATCTAAGATACCAGAGTGGTAACAACAATCCATAAATCTAAGATACCTAAGTGGTAATGACAATCTATGAATCTAAGAAACTAAAGTGGTAATGACAATCCATAAATCTAAGATACCAAAGTGGTAATGACCATCCATAAACCTAAAACACCAAAGTGGTAATGACAATCCATCAATCTAAGAGACCAAAGTGGTAATGAAAATCCATAAATCTAAGATACCAAAGTGGTAATGAAAGTCCATAAATCTAAGATACCAAAGTAGTAATGACAATCCACAAATCTAAGATACCAAAGTGGTAATGACAATCCATAAATCTAAGAGACCAAAGTGGTAATAACAATCCATAAATCTAAGATACCAAAGTGGTAATGACAATCCACAAATCTAAGACACCAAAGTGGTAATGACAATCCATAAATCTAAGATACCAAAGTGGTAATGACAATCCATAAATCTAAGATACCAAAGTGGTAATGACAATCCATAAATTTTAGATACCAAAGTGGTAATGACAATCCATGAATCTAAGATACCAAAGTGGTAATGACAATCCATAAATCTTAGACACCAAAGTGGTAATGACAATCCATAAATCTAAGATACCAAAGTGGTAATGACAATCCTTAAATCTAAGATATCAATGTGGTAATGACAATCCATAAATCTAAGATACCAAAGTGGTAATGACAATCCATATATCTAAGATACCAAAGTGGTAATGAAAATCCATAAATCTAAGATACCAAAGTGGTAATGACAATCCATATATCTAAGATACCAAAGTGGTAATGACAATCATTCAATCTAAGATACCAGAGTGGTAACAACAATCCATAAATCTAAGATACCTAAGTGGTAATGACAATCTATGAATCTAAGAAACTAAAGTGGTAATGACAATCCATAAATCTAAGATACCAAAGTGGTAATGACCATCCATAAACCTAAAACACCAAAGTGGTAATGACAATCCATCAATCTAAGAGACCAAAGTGGTAATGACAATCCATAAATCTAAGATACCAAAGTGGTAATAACAATCCATAAATCTAAGATACCAAAGTGGTAATGACAATCCACAAATCTAAGACACCAAAGTGGTAATGACAATCCATAAATCTAAGATACCAAAGTGGTAATGAAAGAACATAAATCTAAGATACCAAAGTAGTAATGACAATCCACAAATCTAAGATACCAAAGTGGTAATGACAATCCATAAATCTAAGACAGCAAAGTGGTAGTGACAATCCATTAATCTAAGATATCAAAGTGGTCATGACAATCAATAAATCTAAGATACCAAAGCGGTAATGACAATCCATCAATCTAAGATACCAAAGTGGTAATGACAATCCATAAATTTAAGATACCAAAGTGGTAATGACAATCCATAAATCTAAGACAGCAAAGTGGTAGTGACAATCCATTAATCTAAGATATCAAAGTGGTCATGACAATCAATAAATCTAAGATACCAAAGCGGTAATGACAATCCATCAATCTAAGATACCAAAGTGGTAATGACAATCCATAAATCTAAGATACCAAAGTGGTAATGACAATCCATAAATCTAAGATACCAAAATGGTAATGACAATCCATAAATCTAAGATACCAAAGTGGTAATAACAATCCATAAATCTAAGATACCAAAGTGGTAATGACAATCCACAAATCTAAGACACCAAAGTGGTAATGACAATCCATAAATCTAAGATACCAAAGTGGTAATGAAAGAACATAAATCTAAGATACCAAAGTAGTAATGACAATCCACAAATCTAAGATACCAAAGTGGTAATGACAATCCATAAATCTAAGACAGCAAAGTGGTAGTGACAATCCATTAATCTAAGATATCAAAGTGGTCATGACAATCAATAAATCTAAGATACCAAAGCGGTAATGACAATCCATCAATCTAAGATACCAAAGTGGTAATGACAATCCATAAATTTAAGATACCAAAGTGGTAATGACAATCCATAAATCTAAGACAGCAAAGTGGTAGTGACAATCCATTAATCTAAGATATCAAAGTGGTCATGACAATCAATAAATCTAAGATACCAAAGCGGTAATGACAATCCATCAATCTAAGATACCAAAGTGGTAATGACAATCCATAAATCTAAGATACCAAAGTGGTAATGACAATCCATAAATCTAAGATACCAAAATGGTAATGACAATCCATAAATCTAAGATACCAAAGTGGTAATAACAATCCATAAATCTAAGATACCAAAGTGGTAATGACAATCCACAAATCTAAGACACCAAAGTGGTAATGACAATCCATAAATCTAAGATACCAAAGTGGTAATGAAAGTCCATAAATCTAAGATACCAAAGTAGTAATGACAATCCACAAATCTAAGATACCAAAGTGGTAATGACAATCCATAAATCTAAGAGACCAAAGTGGTAATAACAATCCATAAATCTAAGATACCAAAGTGGTAATGACAATCATTCAATCTAAGATACCAGAGTGGTAACAACAATCCATAAATCTAAGATACCTAAGTGGTAATGACAATCATTCAATCTAAGATACCAGAGTGGTAACAACAATCCATAAATCTAAGATACCAAAGTGGTAATGACAATCATTCAATCTAAGATACCAGAGTGGTAACAACAATCCATAAATCTAAGATACCTAAGTGGTAATGACAATCTATGAATCTAAGAAACTAAAGTGGTAATGACAATCCATAAATCTAAGATACCAAAGTGGTAATGACCATCCATAAACCTAAAACACCAAAGTGGTAATGACAATCCATAAATCTAAGATACCAAAGTGGTAATGAAAGTCCATAAATCTAAGATACCAAAGTAGTAATGACAATCCACAAATCTAAGATACCAAAGTGGTAATGACAATCCATAAATCTAAGAGACCAAAGTGGTAATAACAATCCATAAATCTAAGATACCAAAGTGGTAATGACAATCATTCAATCTAAGATACCAGAGTGGTAACAACAATCCATAAATCTAAGATACCTAAGTGGTAATGACAATCATTCAATCTAAGATACCAGAGTGGTAACAACAATCCATAAATCTAAGATACCAAAGTGGTAATGACAATCATTCAATCTAAGATACCAGAGTGGTAACAACAATCCATAAATCTAAGATACCTAAGTGGTAATGACAATCTATGAATCTAAGAAACTAAAGTGGTAATGACAATCCATAAATCTAAGATACCAAAGTGGTAATGACCATCCATAAACCTAAAACACCAAAGTGGTAATGACAATCCATCAATCTAAGAGACCAAAGTGGTAATGAAAATCCATAAATCTAAGATACCAAAGTGGTAATGAAAGTCCATAAATCTAAGATACCAAAGTAGTAATGACAATCCACAAATCTAAGATTCCAAAGTGGTAATGACAATCCATAAATCTAAGAGACCAAAGTGGTAATAACAATCCATAAATCTAAGATACCAAAGTGGTAATGACAATCCACAAATCTAAGACACCAAAGTGGTAATGACAATCCATAAATCTAAGATACCAAAGTGGTAATGACAATCCATAAATCTAAGATACCAAAGTGGTAATGACAATCCATAAATTTTAGATACCAAAGTGGTAATGACAATCCATGAATCTAAGATACCAAAGTGGTAATGACAATCCATAAATCTTAGACACCAAAGTGGTAATGACAATCCATAAATCTAAGATACCAAAGTGGTAATGACAATCCTTAAATCTAAGATATCAATGTGGTAATGACAATCCATAAATCTAAGATACCAAAGTGGTAATGACAATCCATATATCTAAGATACCAAAGTGGTAATGAAAATCCATAAATCTAAGATACCAAAGTGGTAATGACAATCCATATATCTAAGATACCAAAGTGGTAATGACAATCATTCAATCTAAGATACCAGAGTGGTAACAACAATCCATAAATCTAAGATACCTAAGTGGTAATGACAATCTATGAATCTAAGAAACTAAAGTGGTAATGACAATCCATAAATCTAAGATACCAAAGTGGTAATGACCATCCATAAACCTAAAACACCAAAGTGGTAATGACAATCCATCAATCTAAGAGACCAAAGTGGTAATGACAATCCATAAATCTAAGATACCAAAGTGGTAATAACAATCCATAAATCTAAGATACCAAAGTGGTAATGACAATCCACAAATCTAAGACACCAAAGTGGTAATGACAATCCATAAATCTAAGATACCAAAGTGGTAATGAAAGAACATAAATCTAAGATACCAAAGTAGTAATGACAATCCACAAATCTAAGATACCAAAGTGGTAATGACAATCCATAAATCTAAGAGACCAAAGTGGAAATAACAATCCATAAATCTAAGATACCAAAGTGGTAATGACAATCCATATATCTAAGATACCAAAGTGGTAATGACAATCATTCAATCTAAGATACCAGAGTGGTAACAACAATCCATAAATCTAAGATACCTAAGTGGTAATGACAATCTATGAATCTAAGAAACTAAAGTGGTAATGACAATCCATAAATCTAAGATACCAAAGTGGTAATGACCATCCATAAACCTAAAACACCAAAGTGGTAATGACAATCCATCAATCTAAGAGACCAAAGTGGTAATGAAAATCCATAAATCTAAGATAACAAAGTGGTAATGGCAATCCATAAATCTAAGAGACCAAAGTGGTAATGACAATCCACAAATCTAAGACACCAAAGTGGTAATGACAATCCATAAATCTAAGATACCAAAGTGGTAATGAAAGTCCATAAATCTAAGATACCAAAGTAGTAATGACAATCCACAAATCTAAGATACCAAAGTGGTAATGACAATCCATAAATCTAAGAGACCAAAGTGGTAATAACAATCCATAAATCTAAGATACCAAAGTGGTAATGACAATCCACAAATCTAAGACACCAAAGTGGTAATGACAATCCATAAATCTAAGATACCAAAGTGGTAATGACAATCCATAAATCTAAGATACCAAAGTGGTAATGACAATCCATAAATTTTAGATACCAAAGTGGTAATGACAATCCATGAATCTAAGATACCAAAGTGGTAATGACAATCCATAAATCTTAGACACCAAAGTGGTAATGACAATCCATAAATCTAAGATACCAAAGTGGTAATGACAATCCTTAAATCTAAGATACCAATGTGGTAATGACAATCCATCAATCTAAGATACCAAAGTGGTAATGACAATCCATAAATCTAAGAGACCAAAGTGGTAATAACAATCCATAAATCTAAGATACCAAAGTGGTAATGACAATCCATATATCTAAGATACCAAAGTGGTAATGACAATCATTCAATCTAAGATACCAGAGTGGTAACAACAATCCATAAATCTAAGATACCTAAGTGGTAATGACAATCTATGAATCTAAGAAACTAAAGTGGTAATGACAATCCATAAATCTAAGATACCAAAGTGGTAATGACCATCCATAAACCTAAAACACCAAAGTGGTAATGACAATCCATCAATCTAAGAGACCAAAGTGGTAATGACAATCCATAAATCTAAGATACCAAAGTGGTAATAACAATCCATAAATCTAAGATACCAAAGTGGTAATGACAATCCACAAATCTAAGACACCAAAGTGGTAATGACAATCCATAAATGTAAGATACCAAAGTGGTAATGAAAGAACATAAATCTAAGATACCAAAGTAGTAATGACAATCCACAAATCTAAGATACCAAAGTGGTAATGACAATCCATAAATCTAAGAGACCAAAGTGGTAATAACAATCCATAAATCTAAGATACCAAAGTGGTAATGACAATCCATATATCTAAGATACCAAAGTGGTAATGACAATCATTCAATCTAAGATACCAGAGTGGTAACAACAATCCATAAATCTAAGATACCTAAGTGGTAATGACAATCTATGAATCTAAGAAACTAAAGTGGTAATGACAATCCATAAATCTAAGATACCAAAGTGGTAATGACCATCCATAAACCTAAAACACCAAAGTGGTAATGACAATCCATCAATCTAAGAGACCAAAGTGGTAATGAAAATCCATAAATCTAAGATAACAAAGTGGTAATGGCAATCCATAAATCTAAGAGACCAAAGTGGTTATAAAAATCCATAAATCTAAGATACCAAAGTGGTAATGACAATCCATAAATCTAAGACAGCAAAGTGGTAGTGACAATCCATTAATCTAAGATATCAAAGTGGTCATGACAATCAATAAATCTAAGATACCAAAGCGGTAATGACAATCCATCAATCTAAGATACCAAAGTGGTAATGACAATCCATAAATCTAAGATACCAAAGTGGTAATGACAATCCATAAATCTAAGATACCAAAATGGTAATGACAATCCATAAATCTAAGATACCAAAGTGGTAATAACAATCCATAAATCTAAGATACCAAAGTGGTAATGACAATCCACAAATCTAAGACACCAAAGTGGTAATGACAATCCATAAATCTAAGATACCAAAGTGGTAATGAAAGTCCATAAATCTAAGATACCAAAGTAGTAATGACAATCCACAAATCTAAGATACCAAAGTGGTAATGACAATCCATAAATCTAAGAGACCAAAGTGGTAATAACAATCCATAAATCTAAGATACCAAAGTGGTAATGACAATCCACAAATCTAAGACACCAAAGTGGTAATGACAATCCATAAATCTAAGATACCAAAGTGGTAATGACAATCCATAAATCTAAGATACCAAAGTGGTAATGACAATCCATAAATTTTAGATACCAAAGTGGTAATGACAATCCATGAATCTAAGATACCAAAGTGGTAATGACAATCCATAAATCTTAGACACCAAAGTGGTAATGACAATCCATAAATCTAAGATACCAAAGTGGTAATGACAATCCTTAAATCTAAGATACCAATGTGGTAATGACAATCCATAAATCTAAGATACCAAAGTGGTAATGACAATCCATATATCTAAGATACCAAAGTAGTAATGACAATCCATAAATCTAAGATACCAAAGTGGTAATGACAATCCATAAATCTAAGATACCAAAGTGGTAATAACAATCCATAAATCTAAGATACCAAAGTGGTAATGACAATCCACAAATCTAAGACACCAAAGTGGTAATGACAATCCATAAATCTAAGATACCAAAGTGGTAATGAAAGTCCATAAATCTAAGATACCAAAGTAGTAATGACAATCCACAAATCTAAGATACCAAAGTGGTAATGACAATCCATAAATCTAAGAGACCAAAGTGGTAATAACAATCCATAAATCTAAGATACCAAAGTGGTAATGACAATCCATATATCTAAGATACCAAAGTGGTAATGACAATCATTCAATCTAAGATACCAGAGTGGTAACAACAATCCATAAATCTAAGATACCTAAGTGGTAATGACAATCTATGAATCTAAGAAACTAAAGTGGTAATGACAATCCATAAATCTAAGATACCAAAGTGGTAATGACCATCCATAAACCTAAAACACCAAAGTGGTAATGACAATCCATCAATCTAAGAGACCAAAGTGGTAATGAAAATCCATAAATCTAAGATAACAAAGTGGTAATGGCAATCCATAAATCTAAGATACCAAAGTGGTAATGACAATCCATAAATCTAAGATACCAAAGTGGTAATGACAATCCATAAATCTAAGATACCAAAATGGTAATGACAATCCATAAATCTAAGATACCAAAGTGGTAATAACAATCCATCAATCTAAGATATAAAAGTGATAATGACAATCCAAAATCTAAGATACCAAAGTGGTAATGACAATCCATAAATCTAAGATACCAAAGTGGTAATGACAATCAATAAATCTAAGATACCAAAGTGGTAATGACAATCCATAAATCTAAAACACCAAAGTGGTAATGACAATCCATCAATCTAAGATACCAAAGTGGTAATGACAATCCATAAATCTAAGATACCAGAGTGGTAATGACAATCCATAAACCTAAAACACCAAAGTGGTATTGACAATCCATCAATATAAGATACCAAAGTGGTAATGACAATCCATAAATCTAAGATACCAAAGTGGTAATGACAATCCATACATCTAAGACACTAAAGCGGTAATGACAATCCATAAATCTAAGATGCCAAAGTGGTAATGACAATCAATAAATCTAAGATACCAAAGTGGTAATGACAATCCACAAATATAAAATACCAAAGTGATAATGACAATCCACAAATGTAAGATACCAAAGTGGTAATGACAATCCATAAATCTAACATACCAAAGTGGTAATGACAATCCATAAATCTAAGATACCAAAGTGGTATTGAAAATCCATAAATCTAAGATACCAAAGTGGTAATGACAATCAATAAATCTAAAATACCAAAGTGGTAATGACAATCCATAAATTTAAGATACCACAGTGGTAATAATAATCCATCAATCTAAGACACCAAAGTGGTAGTGACAATCCATAAATCTAAGATACCAAAGTGGTCATGACAATCAATAAATCTAAGATACCAAAGTGGTAATGACAATCCATCAATCTAAGATACCAAAGTGGTAATGACAATGCATAAATCTAAGATACCAAAGTGGTAATGACAATGCATAAATCTAAGATACCAAAATGGTAATGACAATCCATAAATCTAAGACACCAATGTGGTAATGACAATCCATAAATCTAAGACATCAAAGTGGTAATGACAATCCATAAATCTAAGATACCAAAGTGGTAATGACAATCCATAAATCTAAGATACCAAAATGGTAATGACAATCCATAAATCTAAGATACTAAATGGGTAATGACAATCTATAAATCTAAGATACCAAAGTGGTCATGACAATTAATAAATCTAAGATACCAAAGTGGTAATGACAATCCATAAATTTAAGACACCAAAGTGGTAATGACAATCCATAAATCTAAGATGCCAAAGTGGTAATGACAATCCATAAATCTAAGATACCAAAGTGGTAATGACAATCCACAAATCTAAAATACCAAAGTGGTAATGACAATCCATAAATCTAAGATACCAAAGTGGTAATGAAAGTCCACAAATCTAAGATACCAAAGTGGTAATGACAATACATAAATCTAAGAGACCAAAGTGGTTATAAAAATCCATAAATCTAAGATACCAAAGTGGTAATGACAATCCATAAATCTAAGACAGCAAAGTGGTAGTGACAATCCATTAATCTAAGATATCAAAGTGGTCATGACAATCAATAAATCTAAGATACCAAAGCGGTAATGACAATCCATAAATCTAAGATACCAAAGTGGTAATGACAATCCATAAATCTAAGATACCAAAATGGTAATGACAATCCATAAATCTAAGATACCAAAGTGGTAATAACAATCCATAAATCTAAGATACCAAAGTGGTAATGACAATCCACAAATCTAAGACACCAAAGTGGTAATGACAATCCATAAATCTAAGATACCAAAGTGGTAATGAAAGTCCATTAATCTAAGATACCAAAGTAGTAATGACAATCCACAAATCTAAGATACCAAAGTGGTAATGACAATCCATAAATCTAAGAGACCAAAGTGGTAATAACAATCCATAAATCTAAGATACCAAAGTGGTATTGACAATCCACAAATCTAAGACACCAAAGTGGTAATGACAATCCATAAATCTAAGATACCAAAGTGGTAATGACAATCCATAAATCTAAGATACCAAAGTGGTAATGACAATCCATAAATTTTAGATACCAAAGTGGTAATGACAATCCATGAATCTAAGATACCAAAGTGGTAATGACAATCCATAAATCTTAGACACCAAAGTGGTAATGACAATCCATAAATCTAAGATACCAAAGTGGTAATGACAATCCTTAAATCTAAGATACCAATGTGGTAATGACAATCCATAAATCTAAGATACCAAAGTGGTAATGACAATCCATATATCTAAGATACCAAAGTGGTAATGACAATCCATAAATCTAAGATACCAAAGTGGTAATGACAATCCATATATCTAAGATACCAAAGTGGTAATGACAATCATTCAATCTAAGATACCTAAGTGGTAATGACAATCTATGAATCTAAGAAACTAAAGTGGTAATGACAATCCATAAATCTAAGATACCAAAGTGGTAATGACCATCCATAAACCTAAAACACCAAAGTGGTAATGACAATCCATCAATCTAAGAGACCAAAGTGGTAATGACAATCCATAAATCTAAGATACCAAAGTGGTAATAACAATCCATAAATCTAAGATACCAAAGTGGTAATGACAATCCACATATCTAAGACACCAAAGTGGTAATGACAATCCATAAATCTAAGATACCAAAGTGGTAATGAAAGAACATAAATCTAAGATACCAAAGTAGTAATGACAATCCACAAATCTAAGATACCAAAGTGGTAATGACAATCCATAAATCTAAGAGACCAAAGTGGTAATGACAATCCATAAATCTAAGAGACCAAAGTGGTTATAAAAATCCATAAATCTAAGATACCAAAGTGGTAATGACAATCCATAAATCTAAGACAGCAAAGTGGTAGTGACAATCCATTAATCTAAGATATCAAAGTGGTCATGACAATCAATAAATCTAAGATACCAAAGCGGTAATGACAATCCATCAATCTAAGATACCAAAGTGGTAATGACAATCCATAAATCTAAGATACCAAAGTGGTAATGACAATCCATAAATCTAAGATACCAAAATGGTAATGACAATCCATAAATCTAAGATACCAAAGTGGTAATAACAATCCATAAATCTAAGATACCAAAGTGGTAATGACAATCCACAAATCTAAGACACCAAAGTGGTAATGACAATCCATAAATCTAAGATACCAAAGTGGTAATGAAAGTCCATAAATCTAAGATACCAAAGTAGTAATGACAATCCACAAATCTAAGATACCAAAGTGGTAATGACAATCCATAAATCTAAGAGACCAAAGTGGTAATAACAATCCATAAATCTAAGATACCAAAGTGGTAATGACAATCCACAAATCTAAGACACCAAAGTGGTAATGACAATCCATAAATCTAAGATACCAAAGTGGTAATGACAATCCATAAATCTAAGATACCAAAGTGGTAATGACAATCCATAAATTTTAGATACCAAAGTGGTAATGACAACCCATGAATCTAAGATACCAAAGTGGTAATGACAATCCATAAATCTTAGACACCAAAGTGGTAATGACAATCCATAAATCTAAGATACCAAAGTGGTAATGACAATCCTTAAATCTAAGATACCAATGTGGTAATGACAATCCATCAATCTAAGATACCAAAGTGGTAATGACAATCCATATATCTAAGATACCAAAGTGGTAATGACAATCCATAAATCTAAGATACCAAAGTGGTAATGACAATCCATATATCTAAGATACCAAAGTGGTAATGACAATCATTCAATCTAAGATACCAGAGTGGTAACAACAATCCATAAATCTAAGATACCTAAGTGGTAATGACAATCTATGAATCTAAGAAACTAAAGTGGTAATGACAATCCATAAATCTAAGATACCAAAGTGGTAATGACCATCCATAAACCTAAAACACCAAAGTGGTAATGACAATCCATCAATCTAAGAGACCAAAGTGGTAATGACAATCCATAAATCTAAGATACCAAAGTGGTAATAACAATCCATAAATCTAAGATACCAAAGTGGTAATGACAATCCACAAATCTAAGACACCAAAGTGGTAATGACAATCCATAAATCTAAGATACCAAAGTGGTAATGAAAGAACATAAATCTAAGATACCAAAGTAGTAATGACAATCCACAAATCTAAGATACCAAAGTGGTAATGACAATCCATAAATCTAAGAGACCAAAGTGGTAATAACAATCCATAAATCT
This sequence comes from Bathymodiolus brooksi, assembly GCA_963680875.1. NCBI lineage: Eukaryota > Metazoa > Mollusca > Bivalvia > Mytilida > Modiolidae > Bathymodiolus > Bathymodiolus brooksi. Next base: position 149,462,119 of record OY804578.1, on the reverse strand, counting down.
AAGATACCAAAGTGGTAATGACAATCCATATATCTAAGATACCAAAGTGGTAATGACAATCATTCAATCTAAGATACCAGAGTGGTAACAACAATCCATAAATCTAAGATACCTAAGTGGTAATGACAATCTATGAATCTAAGAAACTAAAGTGGTAATGACAATCCATAAATCTAAGATACCAAAGTGGTAATGACCATCCATAAACCTAAAACACCAAAGTGGTAATGACAATCCATCAATCTAAGAGACCAAAGTGGTAATGAAAATCCATAAATCTAAGATAACAAAGTGGTAATGGCAATCCATAAATCTAAGAGACCAAAGTGGTTATAAAAATCCATAAATCTAAGATACCAAAGTGGTAATGACAATCCATAAATCTAAGACAGCAAAGTGGTAGTGACAATCCATTAATCTAAGATATCAAAGTGGTCATGACAATCAATAAATCTAAGATACCAAAGCGGTAATGACAATCCATCAATCTAAGATACCAAAGTGGTAATGACAATCCATAAATCTAAGATACCAAAGTGGTAATGACAATCCATAAATCTAAGATACCAAAATGGTAATGACAATCCATAAATCTAAGATACCAAAGTGGTAATAACAATCCATAAATCTAAGATACCAAAGTGGTAATGACAATCCACAAATCTAAGACACCAAAGTGGTAATGACAATCCATAAATCTAAGATACCAAAGTGGTAATGAAAGTCCATAAATCTAAGATACCAAAGTAGTAATGACAATCCACAAATCTAAGATACCAAAGTGGTAATGACAATCCATAAATCTAAGAGACCAAAGTGGTAATAACAATCCATAAATCTAAGATACCAAAGTGGTAATGACAATCCACAAATCTAAGACACCAAAGTGGTAATGACAATCCATAAATCTAAGATACCAAAGTGGTAATGACAATCCATAAATCTAAGATACCAAAGTGGTAATGACAATCCATAAATTTCAGATACCAAAGTGGTAATGACAATCCATGAATCTAAGATACCAAAGTGGTAATGACAATCCATAAATCTTAGACACCAAAGTGGTAATGACAATCCATAAATCTAAGATACCAAAGTGGTAATGACAATCCTTAAATCTAAGATACCAATGTGGTAATGACAATCCATAAATCTAAGATACCAAAGTGGTAATGACAATCCATATATCTAAGATACCAAAGTGGTAATGACAATCCATAAATCTAAGATACCAAAGTGGTAATGACAATCCATATATCTAAGATACCAAAGTGGTAATGACAATCATTCAATCTAAGATACCAGAGTGGTAACAACAATCCATAAATCTAAGATACCTAAGTGGTAATGACAATCTATGAATCTAAGAAACTAAAGTGGTAATGACAATCCACAAATCTAAAATACCAAAGTGGTAATGACAATCCATAAATCTAAGATACCAAAGTGGTAATGAAAGTCCATAAATCTAAGATACCAAAGTGGTAATGACAATCCATAAATCTAAGAGACCAAAGTGGTTATAAAAATCCATAAATCTAAGATACCAAAGTGGTAATGACAATCCATAAATCTAAGACAGCAAAGTGGTAGTGACAATCCATTAATCTAAGATATCAAAGTGGTCATGACAATCAATAAATCTAAGATACCAAAGCGGTAATGACAATCCATCAATCTAAGATACCAAAGTGGTAATGACAATCCATAAATTTAAGATACCAAAGTGGTAATGACAATCCATAAATCTAAGACAGCAAAGTGGTAGTGACAATCCATTAATCTAAGATATCAAAGTGGTCATGACAATCAATAAATCTAAGATACCAAAGCGGTAATGACAATCCATCAATCTAAGATACCAAAGTGGTAATGACAATCCATAAATCTAAGATACCAAAGTGGTAATGACAATCCATAAATCTAAGATACCAAAATGGTAATGACAATCCATAAATCTAAGATACCAAAGTGGTAATAACAATCCATAAATCTAAGATACCAAAGTGGTAATGACAATCCACAAATCTAAGACACCAAAGTGGTAATGACAATCCATAAATCTAAGATACCAAAGTGGTAATGAAAGTCCATAAATCTAAGATACCAAAGTAGTAATGACAATCCACAAATCTAAGATACCAAAGTGGTAATGACAATCCATAAATCTAAGAGACCAAAGTGGTAATAACAATCCATAAATCTAAGATACCAAAGTGGTAATGACAATCCATATATCTAAGATACCAAAGTGGTAATGACAATCATTCAATCTAAGATACCAGAGTGGTAACAACAATCCATAAATCTAAGATACCTAAGTGGTAATGACAATCTATGAATCTAAGAAACTAAAGTGGTAATGACAATCCATAAATCTAAGATACCAAAGTGGTAATGACCATCCATAAACCTAAAACACCAAAGTGGTAATGACAATCCATCAATCTAAGAGACCAAAGTGGTAATGAAAATCCATAAATCTAAGATACCAAAGTGGTAATGAAAGTCCATAAATCTAAGATACCAAAGTAGTAATGACAATCCACAAATCTAAGATACCAAAGTGGTAATGACAATCCATAAATCTAAGAGACCAAAGTGGTAATAACAATCCATAAATCTAAGATACCAAAGTGGTAATGACAATCCACAAATCTAAGACACCAAAGTGGTAATGACAATCCATAAATCTAAGATACCAAAGTGGTAATGACAATCCATAAATCTAAGATACCAAAGTGGTAATGACAATCCATAAATTTTAGATACCAAAGTGGTAATGACAATCCATGAATCTAAGATACCAAAGTGGTAATGACAATCCATAAATCTTAGACACCAAAGTGGTAATGACAATCCATAAATCTAAGATACCAAAGTGGTAATGACAATCCTTAAATCTAAGATATCAATGTGGTAATGACAATCCATAAATCTAAGATACCAAAGTGGTAATGACAATCCATATATTTAAGATACCAAAGTGGTAATGAAAATCCATAAATCTAAGATACCAAAGTGGTAATGACAATCCATATATCTAAGATACCAAAGTGGTAATGACAATCATTCAATCTAAGATACCAGAGTGGTAACAACAATCCATAAATCTAAGATACCTAAGTGGTAATGACAATCTATGAATCTAAGAAACTAAAGTGGTAATGACAATCCATAAATCTAAGATACCAAAGTGGTAATGACCATCCATAAACCTAAAACACCAAAGTGGTAATGACAATCCATCAATCTAAGAGACCAAAGTGGTAATGACAATCCATAAATCTAAGATACCAAAGTGGTAATAACAATCCATAAATCTAAGATACCAAAGTGGTAATGACAATCCACAAATCTAAGACACCAAAGTGGTAATGACAATCCATAAATCTAAGATACCAAAGTGGTAATGAAAGAACATAAATCTAAGATACCAAAGTAGTAATGACAATCCACAAATCTAAGATACCAAAGTGGTAATGACAATCCATAAATCTAAGAGACCAAAGTGGAAATAACAATCCATAAATCTAAGATACCAAAGTGGTAATGACAATCCATATATCTAAGATACCAAAGTGGTAATGACAATCATTCAATCTAAGATACCAGAGTGGTAACAACAATCCATAAATCTAAGATACCTAAGTGGTAATGACAATCTATGAATCTAAGAAACTAAAGTGGTAATGACAATCCATAAATCTAAGATACCAAAGTGGTAATGACCATCCATAAACCTAAAACACCAAAGTGGTAATGACAATCCATCAATCTAAGAGACCAAAGTGGTAATGAAAATCCATAAATCTAAGATAACAAAGTGGTAATGGCAATCCATAAATCTAAGAGACCAAAGTGGTAATGACAATCCATAAATCTAAGACAGCAAAGTGGTAGTGACAATCCATTAATCTAAAATATCAAAGTGGTCATGACAATCAATAAATCTAAGATACCAAAGCGGTAATGACAATCCATCAATCTAAGATACCAAAGTGGTAATGACAATCCATAAATCTAAGACAGCAAAGTGGTAGTGACAATCCATTAATCTAAGATATCAAAGTGGTCATGACAATCAATAAATCTAAGATACCAAAGCGGTAATGACAATCCATCAATCTAAGATACCAAAGTGGTAATGACAATCCATAAATCTAAGATACCAAAGTGGTAATGACAATCCATAAATCTAAGATACCAAAATGGTAATGACAATCCATAAATCTAAGATACCAAAGTGGTAATAACAATCCATAAATCTAAGATACCAAAGTGGTAATGACAATCCACAAATCTAAGACACCAAAGTGGTAATGACAATCCATAAATCTAAGATACCAAAGTGGTAATGAAAGTCCATAAATCTAAGATACCAAAGTAGTAATGACAATCCACAAATCTAAGATACCAAAGTGGTAATGACAATCCATAAATCTAAGAGACCAAAGTGGTGATAACAATCCATAAATCTAAGATACCAAAGTGGTAATGACAATCCACAAATCTAAGACACCAAAGTGGTAATGACAATCCATATATCTAAGATACCAAAGTGGTAATGACAATCCATAAATCTAAGATACCAAATTGGTAATGACAATCCATAAATTTTAGATACCAAAGTGGTAATGACAATCCATGAATCTAAGATACCAAAGTGGTAATGACAATCCATAAATCTTAGACACCAAAGTTGTAATGACAATCCATAAATCTAAGATACCAAAGTGGTAATGACAATCCTTAAATCTAAGATACCAATGTGGTAATGACAATCCATAAATCTAAGATACCAAAGTGGTAATGACAATCCATATATCTAAGATACCAAAGTGGTAATGACAATCCATAAATCTAAGATACCAAAGTGGTAATGACAATCCATATATCTAAGATACCAAAGTGGTAATGACAATCATTCAATCTAAGATACCAGAGTGGTAACAACAATCCATAAATCTAAGATACCTAAGTGGTAATGACAATCTATGAATCTAAGAAACTAAAGTGGTAATGACAATCCACAAATCTAAAATACCAAAGTGGTAATGACAATCCATAAATTTAAGATACCAAAGTGGTAATGAAAGTCCATAAATCTAAGATACCAAAGTGGTAATGACAATCCATAAATCTAAGAGACCAAAGTGGTTATAAAAATCCATAAATCTAATATACCAAAGTGGTAATGACAATCCATAAATCTAAGACAGCAAAGTGGTAGTGACAATCCATTAATCTAAGATATCAAAGTGGTCATGACAATCAATAAATCTAAGATACCAAAGCGGTAATGACAATCCATCAATCTAAGATACCAAAGTGGTAATGACAATCCATAAATTTAAGATACCAAAGTGGTAATGACAATCCATAAATCTAAGACAGCAAAGTGGTAGTGACAATCCATTAATCTAAGATATCAAAGTGGTCATGACAATCAATAAATCTAAGATACCAAAGCGGTAATGACAATCCATCAATCTAAGATACCAAAATGGTAATGACAATCCATCAATCTAAGAGACCAAAGTGGTAATGAAAATCCATAAATCTAAGATAACAAAGTGGTAATGGCAATCCATAAATCTAAGAGACCAAAGTGGTAATGACAATCCATCAATCTAAGATACCAAAGTGATAATGACAATCCAAAATCTAAGATACCAAAGTGGTAATGACAATCCATAAATCTAAGATACCAAAGTGGTAATGACAATCAATAAATCTAAGATACCAAAGTGGTAATGACAATCCATAAATCTAAGATACTAAATGGGTAATGACAATCTATAAATCTAAGATACCAAAGTGGTCATGACAATTAATAAATCTAAGATACCAAAGTGGTAATGACAATCCATAAATTTAAGACACCAAAGTGGTAATGACAATCCATAAATCTAAGATGCCAAAGTGGTAATGACAATCCATAAATCTAAGATACCAAAGTGGTAATGAAAGTCCATAAATCTAAGATACCAAAGTGGTAATGACAATCCATAAATCTAAGAGACCAAAGTGGTTATAAAAATCCATAAATCTAAGATACCAAAGTGGTAATGACAATCCATAAATCTAAGACAGCAAAGTGGTAGTGACAATCCATTAATCTAAGATATCAAAGTGGTCATGACAATCAATAAATCTAAGATACCAAAGCGGTAATGACAATCCATCAATCTAAGATACCAAAGTGGTAATGACAATCCATAAATCTAAGATACCAAAGTGGTAATGACAATCCATAAATCTAAGATACCAAAATGGTAATGACAATCCATAAATCTAAGATACCAAAGTGGTAATAACAATCCATAAATCTAAGATACCAAAGTGGTAATGACAATCCACAAATCTAAGACACCAAAGTGGTAATGACAATCCATAAATCTAAGATACCAAAGTGGTAATGAAAGTCCATAAATCTAAGATACCAAAGTAGTAATGACAATCCACAAATCTAAGATACCAAAGTGGTAATGACAATCCATAAATCTAAGAGACCAAAGTGGTAATAACAATCCATAAATCTAAGATACCAAAGTGGTAATGACAATCCATATATCTAAGATACCAAAGTGGTAATGACAATCATTCAATCTAAGATACCAGAGTGGTAACAACAATCCATAAATCTAAGATACCTAAGTGGTAATGACAATCTATGAATCTAAGAAACTAAAGTGGTAATGACAATCCATAAATCTAAGATACCAAAGTGGTAATGACCATCCATAAACCTAAAACACCAAAGTGGTAATGACAATCCATCAATCTAAGAGACCAAAGTGGTAATGAAAATCCATAAATCTAAGATAACAAAGTGGTAATGGCAATCCATAAATCTAAGAGACCAAAGTGGTAATGACAATCCATCAATCTAAGATACCAAAGTGATAATGACAATCCAAAATCTAAGATACCAAAGTGGTAATGACAATCCATAAATCTAAGATACCAAAGTGGTAATGACAATCAATAAATCTAAGATACCAAAGTGGTAATGACAATCCATAAATCTAAGATACTAAATGGGTAATGACAATCTATAAATCTAAGATACCAAAGTGGTCATGACAATTAATAAATCTAAGATACCAAAGTGGTAATGACAATCCATAAATTTAAGACACCAAAGTGGTAATGACAATCCATAAATCTAAGATGCCAAAGTGGTAATGACAATCCATAAATCTAAGATACCAAAGTGGTAATGAAAGTTCATAAATCTAAGATACCAAAGTGGTAATGACAATCCATAAATCTAAGAGACCAAAGTGGTTATAAAAATCCATAAATCTAAGATACCAAAGTGGTAATGACAATCCATAAATCTAAGACAGCAAAGTGGTAGTGACAATCCATTAATCTAAGATATCAAAGTGGTCATGACAATCAATAAATCTAAGATACCAAAGCGGTAATGACAATCCATCAATCTAAGATACCAAAGTGGTAATGACAATCCATAAATCTAAGATACCAAAGTGGTAATGACAATCCATAAATCTAAGATACCAAAATGGTAATGACAATCCATAAATCTAAGATACCAAAGTGGTAATAACAATCCATAAATCTAAGATACCAAAGTGGTAATGACAATCCACAAATCTAAGACACCAAAGTGGTAATGACAATCCATAAATCTAAGATACCAAAGTGGTAATGAAAGTCCATAAATCTAAGATACGAAAGTAGTAATGACAATCCACAAATCTAAGATACCAAAGTGGTAATGACAATCCATAAATCTAAGAGACCAAAGTTGTAATAACAATCCATAAATCTAAGATACCAAAGTGGTAATGACAATCCATAAATCTAAGATACCAAAGTGGTAATGACAATCCATAAATTTTAGATACCAAAGTGGTAATGACAATCCATGAATCTAAGATACCAAAGTGGTAATGACAATCCATAAATCTTAGACACCAAAGTGGTAATGACAATCCATAAATCTAAGATACCAAAGTGGTAATGACAATCCTTAAATCTAAGATACCAATGTGGTAATGACAATCCATAAATCTAAGATACCAAAGTGGTAATGACAATCCATATATCTAAGATACCAAAGTGGTAATGACAATCCATAAATCTAAGATACCAAAGTGGTAATGACAATCCATATATCTAAGATACCAAAGTGGTAATGACAATCATTCAATCTAAGATACCAGAGTGGTAACAACAATCCATAAATCTAAGATACCTAAGTGGTAATGACAATCTATGAATCTAAGAAACTAAAGTGGTAATGACAATCCATAAATCTAAGATACCAAAGTGGTAATGACCATCCATAAACCTAAAACACCAAAGTGGTAATGACAATCCATCAATCTAAGAGACCAAAGTGGTAATGACAATCCATAAATCTAAGATACCAAAGTGGTAATAACAATCCATAAATCTAAGATACCAAAGTGGTAATGACAATCCACAAATCTAAGACACCAAAGTGGTAATGACAATCCATAAATCTAAGATACCAAAGTGGTAATGAAAGAACATAAATCTAAGATACCAAAGTAGTAATGACAATCCACAAATCTAAGATACCAAAGTGGTAATGACAATCCATAAATCTAAGAGACCAAAGTGGTAATGACAATCCATAAATCTAAGAGACCAAAGTGGTTATAAAAATCCATAAATCTAAGATACCAAAGTGGTAATGACAATCCATAAATCTAAGACAGCAAAGTGGTAGTGACAATCCATTAATCTAAGATATCAAAGTGGTCATGACAATCAATAAATCTAAGATACCAAAGCCGTAATGACAATCCATCAATCTAAGATACCAAAGTGGTAATGACAATCCATAAATCTAAGATACCAAAGTGGTAATGACAATCCATAAATCTAAGATACCAAAATGGTAATGACAATCCATAAATCTAAGATACCAAAGTGGTAATAACAATCCATAAATCTAAGATACCAAAGTGGTAATGACAATCCACAAATCTAAGAAACCAAAGTGGTAATGACAATCCATAAATCTAAGATACCAAAGTGGTAATGAAAGTCCATAAATCTAAGATACCAAAGTAGTAATGACAATCCACAAATCTAAGATACCAAAGTGGTAATGACAATCCATAAATCTAAGAGACCAAAGTGGTAATAACAATCCATAAATCTAAGATACCAAAGTGGTAATGACAATCCACAAATCTAAGACACCAAAGTGGTAATGACAATCCATAAATCTAAGATACCAAAGTGGTAATGACAATCCATCAATCTAAGATACCAAAGTGGTAATGACAATCCATAAATTTTAGATACCAAAGTGGTAATGACAATCCATGAATCTAAGATACCAAAGTGGTAATGACAATCCATAAATCTTAGACACCAAAGTGGTAATGACAATCCATAAATCTAAGATACCAAAGTGGTAATGACAATCCTTAAATCTAAGATACCAATGTGGTAATGACAATCCATAAATCTAAGATACCAAAGTGGTAATGACAATCCATATATCTAAGATACCAAAGTGGTAATGACAATCCATAAATCTAAGATACCAAAGTGGTAATGACAATCCATATATCTAAGATACCAAAGTGGTAATGACAATCATTCAATCTAAGATACCAGAGTGGTAACAACAATCCATAAATCTAAGATACCTAAGTGGTAATGACAATCTATGAATCTAAGAAACTAAAGTGGTAATGACAATCCATCAATCTAAGATACCAAAGTGGTAATGACCATCCATAAACCTAAAACACCAAAGTGGTAATGACAATCCATCAATCTAAGAGACCAAAGTGGTAATGACAATCCATAAATCTAAGATACCAAAGTGGTAATAACAATCCATAAATCTAAGATACCAAAGTGGTAATGACAATCCACAAATCTAAGACACCAAAGTGGTAATGACAATCCATAAATCTAAGATACCAAAGTGGTAATGAAAGAACATAAATCTAAGATACCAAAGTAGTAATGACAATCCACAAATCTAAGATACCAAAGTGGTAATGACAATCCATAAATCTAAGAGACCAAAGTGGTAATAACAATCCATAAATCTAAGATACCAAAGTGGTAATGACAATCCATATATCTAAGATACCAAAGTGGTAATGACAATCATTCAATCTAAGATACCAGAGTGGTAACAACAATCCATAAATCTAAGATACCTAAGTGGTAATGACAATCTATGAATCTAAGAAACTAAAGTGGTAATGACAATCCATAAATCTAAGATACCAAAGTGGTAATGACCATCCATAAACCTAAAACACCAAAGTGGTAATGACAATCCATCAATCTAAGAGACCAAAGTGGTAATGAAAATCCATAAATCTAAGATACCAAAGTGGTAATGAAAGTCCATAAATCTAAGATACCAAAGTAGTAATGACAATCCACAAATCTAAGATACCAAAGTGGTAATGACAATCCATAAATCTAAGAGACCAAAGTGGTAATAACAATCCATAAATCTAAGATACCAAAGTGGTAATGACAATCCACAAATCTAAGACACCAAAGTGGTAATGACAATCCATAAATCTAAGATACCAAAGTGGTAATGACAATCCATAAATCTAAGATACCAAAGTGGTAATGACAATCCATAAATTTTAGATACCAAAGTGGTAATGACAATCCATGAATCTAAGATACCAAAGTGGTAATGACAATCCATAAATCTTAGACACCAAAGTGGTAATGACAATCCATAAATCTAAGATACCAAAGTGGTAATGACAATCCTTAAATCTAAGATATCAATGTGGTAATGACAATCCATAAATCTAAGATACCAAAGTGGTAATGACAATCCATATATCTAAGATACCAAAGTGGTAATGAAAATCCATAAATCTAAGATACCAAAGTGGTAATGACAATCCATATATCTAAGATACCAAAGTGGTAATGACAATCATTCAATCTAAGATACCAGAGTGGTAACAACAATCCATAAATCTAAGATACCTAAGTGGTAATGACAATCTATGAATCTAAGAAACTAAAGTGGTAATGACAATCCATAAATCTAAGATACCAAAGTGGTAATGACCATCCATAAACCTAAAACACCAAAGTGGTAATGACAATCCATCAATCTAAGAGACCAAAGTGGTAATGACAATCCATAAATCTAAGATAACAAAGTGGTAATAACAATCCATAAATCTAAGATACCAAAGTGGTAATGACAATCCACAAATCTAAGACACCAAAGTGGTAATGACAATCCATAAATCTAAGATACCAAAGTGGTAATGAAAGAACATAAATCTAAGATACCAAAGTAGTAATGACAATCCACAAATCTAAGATACCAAAGTGGTAATGACAATCCATAAATCTAAGAGACCAAAGTGGAAATAACAATCCATAAATCTAAGATACCAAAGTGGTAATGACAATCCATATATCTAAGATACCAAAGTGGTAATGACAATCATTCAATCTAAGATACCAGAGTGGTAACAACAATCCATAAATCTAAGATACCTAAGTGGTAATGACAATCTATGAATCTAAGAAACTAAAGTGGTAATGACAATCCATAAATCTAAGATACCAAAGTGGTAATGACCATCCATAAACCTAAAACACCAAAGTGGTAATGACAATCCATCAATCTAAGAGACCAAAGTGGTAATGAAAATCCATAAATCTAAGATAACAAAGTGGTAATGGCAATCCATAAATCTAAGAGACCAAAGTGGTAATGACAATCCATAAATCTAAGACAGCAAAGTGGTAGTGACAATCCATTAATCTAAAATATCAAAGTGGTAATGACAATCAATAAATCTAAGATACCAAAGCGGTAATGACAATCCATCAATCTAAGATACCAAAGTGGTAATGACAATCCATAAATCTAAGACAGCAAAGTGGTAGTGACAATCCATTAATCTAAGATATCAAAGTGGTCATGACAATCAATAAATCTAAGATACCAAAGCGGTAATGACAATCCATCAATCTAAGATACCAAAGTGGTAATGACAATCCATAAATCTAAGATACCAAAGTGGTAATGACAATCCATAAATCTAAGATACCAAAATGGTAATGACAATCCATAAATCTAAGATACCAAAGTGGTAATAACAATCCATAAATCTAAGATACCAAAGTGGTAATGACAATCCACAAATCTAAGACACCAAAGTGGTAATGACAATCCATAAATCTAAGATACCAAAGTGGTAATGAAAGTCCATAAATCTAAGATACCAAAGTAGTAATGACAATCCACAAATCTAAGATACCAAAGTGGTAATGACAATCCATAAATCTAAGAGACCAAAGTGGTGATAACAATCCATAAATCTAAGATACCAAAGTGGTAATGACAATCCACAAATCTAAGACACCAAAGTGGTAATGACAATCCATATATCTAAGATACCAAAGTGGTAATGACAATCCATAAATCTAAGATACCAAATTGGTAATGACAATCCATAAATTTTAGATACCAAAGTGGTAATGACAATCCATGAATCTAAGATACCAAAGTGGTAATGACAATCCATAAATCTTAGACACCAAAGTGGTAATGACAATCCATAAATCTAAGATACCAAAGTGGTAATGACAATCCTTAAATCTAAGATACCAATGTGGTAATGACAATCCATAAATCTAAGATACCAAAGTGGTAATGACAATCCATATATCTAAGATACCAAAGTGGTAATGACAATCCATAAATCTAAGATACCAAAGTGGTAATGACAATCCATATATCTAAGATACCAAAGTGGTAATGACAATCATTCAATCTAAGATACCAGAGTGGTAACAACAATCCATAAATCTAAGATACCTAAGTGGTAATGACAATCTATGAATCTAAGAAACTAAAGTGGTAATGACAATCCACAAATCTAAAATACCAAAGTGGTAATGACAATCCATAAATTTAAGATACCAAAGTGGTAATGAAAGTCCATAAATCTAAGATACCAAAGTGGTAATGACAATCCATAAATCTAAGAGACCAAAGTGGTTATAAAAATCCATAAATCTAATATACCAAAGTGGTAATGACAATCCATAAATCTAAGACAGCAAAGTGGTAGTGACAATCCATTAATCTAAGATATCAAAGTGGTCATGACAATCAATAAATCTAAGATACCAAAGCGGTAATGACAATCCATCAATCTAAGATACCAAAGTGGTAATGACAATCCATAAATTTAAGATACCAAAGTGGTAATGACAATCCATAAATCTAAGACAGCAAAGTGGTAGTGACAATCCATTAATCTAAGATATCAAAGTGGTCATGACAATCAATAAATCTAAGATACCAAAGCGGTAATGACAATCCATCAATCTAAGATACCAAAATGGTAATGACAATCCATCAATCTAAGAGACCAAAGTGGTAATGAAAATCCATAAATCTAAGATAACAAAGTGGTAATGGCAATCCATAAATCTAAGAGACCAAAGTGGTAATGACAATCCATCAATCTAAGATACCAAAGTGATAATGACAATCCAAAATCTAAGATACCAAAGTGGTAATGACAATCCATAAATCTAAGATACCAAAGTGGTAATGACAATCAATAAATCTAAGATACCAAAGTGGTAATGACAATCCATAAATCTAAGATACTAAATGGGTAATGACAATCTATAAATCTAAGATACCAAAGTGGTCATGACAATTAATAAATCTAAGATACCAAAGTGGTAATGACAATCCATAAATTTAAGACACCAAAGTGGTAATGACAATCCATAAATCTAAGATGCCAAAGTGGTAATGACAATCCATAAATCTAAGATACCAAAGTGGTAATGAAAGTCCATAAATCTAAGATACCAAAGTGGTAATGACAATCCATAAATCTAAGAGACCAAAGTGGTTATAAAAATCCATAAATCTAAGATACCAAAGTGGTAATGACAATCCATAAATCTAAGACAGCAAAGTGGTAGTGACAATCCATTAATCTAAGATATCAAAGTGGTCATGACAATCAATAAATCTAAGATACCAAAGCGGTAATGACAATCCATCAATCTAAGATACCAAAGTGGTAATGACAATCCATAAATCTAAGATACCAAAGTGGTAATGACAATCCATAAATCTAAGATACCAAAATGGTAATGACAATCCATAAATCTAAGATACCAAAGTGGTAATAACAATCCATAAATCTAAGATACCAAAGTGGTAATGACAATCCACAAATCTAAGACACCAAAGTGGTAATGACAATCCATAAATCTAAGATACCAAAGTGGTAATGAAAGTCCATAAATCTAAGATACCAAAGTAGTAATGACAATCCACAAATCTAAGATACCAAAGTGGTAATGACAATCCATAAATCTAAGAGACCAAAGTGGTAATAACAATCCATAAATCTAAGATACCAAAGTGGTAATGACAATCCATATATCTAAGATACCAAAGTGGTAATGACAATCATTCAATCTAAGATACCAGAGTGGTAACAACAATCCATAAATCTAAGATACCTAAGTGGTAATGACAATCTATGAATCTAAGAAACTAAAGTGGTAATGACAATCCATAAATCTAAGATACCAAAGTGGTAATGACCATCCATAAACCTAAAACACCAAAGTGGTAATGACAATCCATCAATCTAAGAGACCAAAGTGGTAATGAAAATCCATAAATCTAAGATAACAAAGTGGTAATGGCAATCCATAAATCTAAGAGACCAAAGTGGTAATGACAATCCATCAATCTAAGATACCAAAGTGATAATGACAATCCAAAATCTAAGATACCAAAGTGGTAATGACAATCCATAAATCTAAGATACCAAAGTGGTAATGACAATCAATAAATCTAAGATACCAAAGTGGTAATGACAATCCATAAATCTAAGATACTAAATGGGTAATGACAATCTATAAATCTAAGATACCAAAGTGGTCATGACAATTAATAAATCTAAGATACCAAAGTGGTAATGACAATCCATAAATTTAAGACACCAAAGTGGTAATGACAATCCATAAATCTAAGATGCCAAAGTGGTAATGACAATCCATAAATCTAAGATACCAAAGTGGTAATGAAAGTTCATAAATCTAAGATACCAAAGTGGTAATGACAATCCATAAATCTAAGAGACCAAAGTGGTTATAAAAATCCATAAATCTAAGATACCAAAGTGGTAATGACAATCCATAAATCTAAGACAGCAAAGTGGTAGTGACAATCCATTAATCTAAGATATCAAAGTGGTCATGACAATCAATAAATCTAAGATACCAAAGCGGTAATGACAATCCATCAATCTAAGATACCAAAGTGGTAATGACAATCCATAAATCTAAGATACCAAAGTGGTAATGACAATCCATAAATCTAAGATACCAAAATGGTAATGACAATCCATAAATCTAAGATACCAAAGTGGTAATAACAATCCATAAATCTAAGATACCAAAGTGGTAATGACAATCCACAAATCTAAGACACCAAAGTGGTAATGACAATCCATAAATCTAAGATACCAAAGTGGTAATGAAAGTCCATAAATCTAAGATACGAAAGTAGTAATGACAATCCACAAATCTAAGATACCAAAGTGGTAATGACAATCCATAAATCTAAGAGACCAAAGTTGTAATAACAATCCATAAATCTAAGATACCAAAGTGGTAATGACAATCCATAAATCTAAGATACCAAAGTGGTAATGACAATCCATAAATTTTAGATACCAAAGTGGTAATGACAATCCATGAATCTAAGATACCAAAGTGGTAATGACAATCCATAAATCTTAGACACCAAAGTGGTAATGACAATCCATAAATCTAAGATACCAAAGTGGTAATGACAATCCTTAAATCTAAGATACCAATGTGGTAATGACAATCCATAAATCTAAGATACCAAAGTGGTAATGACAATCCATATATCTAAGATACCAAAGTGGTAATGACAATCCATAAATCTAAGATACCAAAGTGGTAATGACAATCCATATATCTAAGATACCAAAGTGGTAATGACAATCATTCAATCTAAGATACCAGAGTGGTAACAACAATCCATAAATCTAAGATACCTAAGTGGTAATGACAATCTATGAATCTAAGAAACTAAAGTGGTAATGACAATCCATAAATCTAAGATACCAAAGTGGTAATGACCATCCATAAACCTAAAACACCAAAGTGGTAATGACAATCCATCAATCTAAGAGACCAAAGTGGTAATGACAATCCATAAATCTAAGATACCAAAGTGGTAATAACAATCCATAAATCTAAGATACCAAAGTGGTAATGACAATCCACAAATCTAAGACACCAAAGTGGTAATGACAATCCATAAATCTAAGATACCAAAGTGGTAATGAAAGAACATAAATCTAAGATACCAAAGTAGTAATGACAATCCACAAATCTAAGATACCAAAGTGGTAATGACAATCCATAAATCTAAGAGACCAAAGTGGTAATGACAATCCATAAATCTAAGAGACCAAAGTGGTTATAAAAATCCATAAATCTAAGATACCAAAGTGGTAATGACAATCCATAAATCTAAGACAGCAAAGTGGTAGTGACAATCCATTAATCTAAGATATCAAAGTGGTCATGACAATCAATAAATCTAAGATACCAAAGCCGTAATGACAATCCATCAATCTAAGATACCAAAGTGGTAATGACAATCCATAAATCTAAGATACCAAAGTGGTAATGACAATCCATAAATCTAAGATACCAAAATGGTAATGACAATCCATAAATCTAAGATACCAAAGTGGTAATAACAATCCATAAATCTAAGATACCAAAGTGGTAATGACAATCCACAAATCTAAGAAACCAAAGTGGTAATGACAATCCATAAATCTAAGATACCAAAGTGGTAATGAAAGTCCATAAATCTAAGATACCAAAGTAGTAATGACAATCCACAAATCTAAGATACCAAAGTGGTAATGACAATCCATAAATCTAAGAGACCAAAGTGGTAATAACAATCCATAAATCTAAGATACCAAAGTGGTAATGACAATCCACAAATCTAAGACACCAAAGTGGTAATGACAATCCATAAATCTAAGATACCAAAGTGGTAATGACAATCCATCAATCTAAGATACCAAAGTGGTAATGACAATCCATAAATTTTAGATACCAAAGTGGTAATGACAATCCATGAATCTAAGATACCAAAGTGGTAATGACAATCCATAAATCTTAGACACCAAAGTGGTAATGACAATCCATAAATCTAAGATACCAAAGTGGTAATGACAATCCTTAAATCTAAGATACCAATGTGGTAATGACAATCCATAAATCTAAGATACCAAAGTGGTAATGACAATCCATATATCTAAGATACCAAAGTGGTAATGACAATCCATAAATCTAAGATACCAAAGTGGTAATGACAATCCATATATCTAAGATACCAAAGTGGTAATGACAATCATTCAATCTAAGATACCAGAGTGGTAACAACAATCCATAAATCTAAGATACCTAAGTGGTAATGACAATCTATGAATCTAAGAAACTAAAGTGGTAATGACAATCCATCAATCTAAGATACCAAAGTGGTAATGACCATCCATAAACCTAAAACACCAAAGTGGTAATGACAATCCATCAATCTAAGAGACCAAAGTGGTAATGACAATCCATAAATCTAAGATACCAAAGTGGTAATAACAATCCATAAATCTAAGATACCAAAGTGGTAATGACAATCCACAAATCTAAGACACCAAAGTGGTAATGACAATCCATAAATCTAAGATACCAAAGTGGTAATGAAAGAACATAAATCTAAGATACCAAAGTAGTAATGACAATCCACAAATCTAAGATACCAAAGTGGTAATGACAATCCATAAATCTAAGAGACCAAAGTGGTAATAACAATCCATAAATCTAAGATACCAAAGTGGTAATGACAATCCATATATCTAAGATACCAAAGTGGTAATGACAATCATTCAATCTAAGATACCAGAGTGGTAACAACAATCCATAAATCTAAGATACCTAAGTGGTAATGACAATCTATGAATCTAAGAAACTAAAGTGGTAATGACAATCCATAAATCTAAGATACCAAAGTGGTAATGACCATCCATAAACCTAAAACACCAAAGTGGTAATGACAATCCATCAATCTAAGAGACCAAAGTGGTAATGAAAATCCATAAATCTAAGATAACAAAGTGGTAATGGCAATCCATAAATCTAAGAGACCAAAGTGGTTATAAAAATCCATAAATCTAAGATACCAAAGTGGTAATGACAATCCATAAATCTAAGACAGCAAAGTGGTAGTGACAATCCATTAATCTAAGATATCAAAGTGGTCATGACAATCAATAAATCTAAGATACCAAAGCGGTAATGACAATCCATCAATCTAAGATACCAAAGTGGTAATGACAATCCATAAATCTAAGATACCAAAGTGGTAATAACAATCCATAAATCTAAGATACCAAAGTGGTAATGACAATCCACAAATCTAAGACACCAAAGTGGTAATGACAATCCATAAATCTAAGATACCAAAGTGGTAATGAAAGTCCATAAATCTAAGATACCAAAGTAGTAATGACAATCCACAAATCTAAGATACCAAAGTGGTAATGACAATCCATAAATCTAAGAGACCAAAGTGGTAATAACAATCCATAAATCTAAGATACCAAAGTGGTAATGACAATCCACAAATCTAAGACACCAAAGTGGTAATGACAATCCATAAATCTAAGATACCAAAGTGGTAATGACAATCCATAAATCTAAGATACCAAAGTGGTAATGACAATCCATAAATTTTAGATACCAAAGTGGTAATGACAATCCATGAATCTAAGATACCAAAGTGGTAATGACAATCCATAAATCTTAGACACCAAAGTGGTAATGACAATCCATAAATCTAAGATACCAAAGTGGTAATGACAATCCTTAAATCTAAGATACCAATGTGGTAATGACAATCCATAAATCTAAGATACCAAAGTGGTAATGACAATCCATATATCTAAGATACCAAAGTGGTAATGACAATCCATAAATCTAAGATACCAAAGTGGTAATGACAATCCATATATCTAAGATACCAAAGTGGTAATGACAATCATTCAATCTAAGATACCAGAGTGGTAACAACAATCCATAAATCTAAGATACCTAAGTGGTAATGACAATCTATGAATCTAAGAAACTAAAGTGGTAATGACAATCCACAAATCTAAAATACCAAAGTGGTAATGACAATCCATAAATCTAAGATACCAAAGTGGTAATGAAAGTCCATAAATCTAAGATACCAAAGTGGTAATGACAATCCATAAATCTAAGAGACCAAAGTGGTTATAAAAATCAATAAATCTAAGATACCAAAGTGGTAATGACAATCCATAAATCTAAGACAGCAAAGTGGTAGTGACAATCCATTAATCTAAGATATCAAAGTGGTCATGACAATCAATAAATCTAAGATACCAAAGCGGTAATGACAATCCATCAATCTAAGATACCAAAGTGGTAATGACAATCCATAAATTTAAGATACCAAAGTGGTAATGACAATCCATAAATCTAAGACAGCAAAGTGGTAGTGACAATCCATTAATCTAAGATATCAAAGTGGTCATGACAATCAATAAATCTAAGATACCAAAGCGGTAATGACAATCCATCAATCTAAGATACCAAAGTGGTAATGACAATCCATAAATCTAAGATACCAAAGTGGTAATGACAATCCATAAATCTAAGATACCAAAATGGTAATGACAATCCATAAATCTAAGATACCAAAGTGGTAATAACAATCCATAAATCTAAGATACCAAAGTGGTAATGACAATCCACAAATCTAAGACACCAAAGTGGTAATGACAATCCATAAATCTAAGATACCAAAGTGGTAATGAAAGTCCATAAATCTAAGATACCAAAGTAGTAATGACAATCCACAAATCTAAGATACCAAAGTGGTAATGACAATCCATAAATCTAAGAGACCAAAGTGGTAATAACAATCCATAAATCTAAGATACCAAAGTGGTAATGACAATCCATATATCTAAGATACCAAAGTGGTAATGACAATCATTCAATCTAAGATACCAGAGTGGTAACAACAATCCATAAATCTAAGATACCTAAGTGGTAATGACAATCTATGAATCTAAGAAACTAAAGTGGTAATGACAATCCATAAATCTAAGATACCAAAGTGGTAATGACCATCCATTAACCTAAAACACCAAAGTGGTAATGACAATCCATCAATCTAAGAGACCAAAGTGGTAATGAAAATCCATAAATCTAAGATACCAAAGTGGTAATGAAAGTCCATAAATCTAAGATACCAAAGTAGTAATGACAATCCACAAATCTAAGATACCAAAGTGGTAATGACAATCCATAAATCTAAGAGACCAAAGTGGTAATAACAATCCATAAATCTAAGATACCAAAGTGGTAATGACAATCCACAAATCTAAGACACCAAAGTGGTAATGACAATCCATAAATCTAAGATACCAAAGTGGTAATGACAATCCATAAATCTAAGATACCAAAGTGGTAATGACAATCCATAAATTTTAGATACCAAAGTGGTAATGACAATCCATGAATCTAAGATACCAAAGTGGTAATGACAATCCATAAATCTTAGACACCAAAGTGGTAATGACAATCCATAAATCTAAGATACCAAAGTGGTAATGACAATCCTTAAATCTAAGATACCAATGTGGTAATGACAATCCATAAATCTAAGATACCAAAGTGGTAATGACAATCCATATATCTAAGATACCAAAGTGGTAATGAAAATCCATAAATCTAAGATACCAAAGTGGTAATGACAATCCATATATCTAAGATACCAAAGTGGTAATGACAATCATTCAATCTAAGATACCAGAGTGGTAACAACAATCCATAAATCTAAGATACCTAAGTGGTAATGACAATCTATGAATCTAAGAAACTAAAGTGGTAATGACAATCCATAAATCTAAGATACCAAAGTGGTAATGACCATCCATAAACCTAAAACACCAAAGTGGTAATGACAATCCATCAATCTAAGAGACCAAAGTGGTAATGACAATCCATAAATCTAAGATACCAAAGTGGTAATAACAATCCATAAATCTAAGATACCAAAGTGGTAATGACAATCCACAAATCTAAGACACCAAAGTGGTAATGACAATCCATAAATCTAAGATACCAAAGTGGTAATGAAAGAACATAAATCTAAGATACCAAAGTAGTAATGACAATCCACAAATCTAAGATACCAAAGTGGTAATGACAATCCATAAATCTAAGAGACCAAAGTGGAAATAACAATCCATAAATCTAAGATACCAAAGTGGTAATGACAATCCATATATCTAAGATACCAAAGTGGTAATGACAATCATTCAATCTAAGATACCAGAGTGGTAACAACAATCCATAAATCTAAGATACCTAAGTGGTAATGACAATCTATGAATCTAAGAAACTAAAGTGGTAATGACAATCCATAAATCTAAGATACCAAAGTGGTAATGACCATCCATAAACCTAAAACACCAAAGTGGTAATGACAATCCATCAATCTAAGAGACCAAAGTGGTAATGAAAATCCATAAATCTAAGATACCAAAGTGGTAATGAAAGTCCATAAATCTAAGATACCAAAGTAGTAATGACAATCCACAAATCTAAGATACCAAAGTGGTAATGACAATCCATAAATCTAAGAGACCAAAGTGGTAATAACAATCCATAAATCTAAGATACCAAAGTGGTAATGACAATCCACAAATCTAAGACACCAAAGTGGTAATGACAATCCATAAATCTAAGATACCAAAGTGGTAATGACAATCCATAAATCTAAGATACCAAAGTGGTAATGACAATCCATAAATTTTAGATACCAAAGTGGTAATGACAATCCATGAATCTAAGATACCAAAGTGGTAATGACAATCCATAAATCTTAGACACCAAAGTGGTAATGACAATCCATAAATCTAAGATACCAAAGTGGTAATGACAATCCTTAAATCTAAGATACCAATGTGGTAATGACAATCCATAAATCTAAGATACCAAAGTGGTAATGACAATCCATATATCTAAGATACCAAAGTGGTAATGAAAATCCATAAATCTAAGATACCAAAGTGGTAATGACAATCCATATATCTAAGATACCAAAGTGGTAATGACAATCATTCAATCTAAGATACCAGAGTGGTAACAACAATCCATAAATCTAAGATACCTAAGTGGTAATGACAATCTATGAATCTAAGAAACTAAAGTGGTAATGACAATCCATAAATCTAAGATACCAAAGTGGTAATGACCATCCATAAACCTAAAACACCAAAGTGGTAATGACAATCCATCAATCTAAGAGACCAAAGTGGTAATGACAATCCATAAATCTAAGATACCAAAGTGGTAATAACAATCCATAAATCTAAGATACCAAAGTGGTAATGACAATCCACAAATCTAAGACACCAAAGTGGTAATGACAATCCATAAATCTAAGATACCAAAGTGGTAATGAAAGAACATAAATCTAAGATACCAAAGTAGTAATGACAATCCACAAATCTAAGATACCAAAGTGGTAATGACAATCCATAAATCTAAGAGACCAAAGTGGAAATAACAATCCATAAATCTAAGATACCAAAGTGGTAATGACAATCCATATATCTAAGATACCAAAGTGGTAATGACAATCATTCAATCTAAGATACCAGAGTGGTAACAACAATCCATAAATCTAAGATACCTAAGTGGTAATGACAATCTATGAATCTAAGAAACTAAAGTGGTAATGACAATCCATAAATCTAAGATACCAAAGTGGTAATGACCATCCATAAACCTAAAACACCAAAGTGGTAATGACAATCCATCAATCTAAGAGACCAAAGTGGTAATGAAAATCCATAAATCTAAGATAAAAAAGTGGTAATGGCAATCCATAAATCTAAGAGACCAAAGTGGTAATGACAATCCATAAATCTAAGACAGCAAAGTGGTAGTGACAATCCATTAATCTAAGATATCAAAGTGGTCATGACAATCAATAAATCTAAGATACCAAAGCGGTAATGACAATCCATCAATCTAAGATACCAAAGTGGTAATGACAATCCATAAATCTAAGACAGCAAAGTGGTAGTGACAATCCATTAATCTAAGATATCAAAGTGGTCATGACAATCAATAAATCTAAGATACCAAAGCGGTAATGACAATCCATCAATCTAAGATACCAAAGTGGTAATGACAATCCATCAATCTAAGATACCAAAGTGGTAATGACAATCCATAAATCTAAGATACCAAAATGGTAATGACAATCCATAAATCTAAGATACCAAAGTGGTAATAACAATCCATAAATCTAAGATACCAAAGTGGTAATGACAATCCACAAATCTAAGACACCAAAGTGGTAATGACAATCCATAAATCTAAGATACCAAAGTGGTAATGAAAGTCCATAAATCTAAGATACCAAAGTAGTAATGACAATCCACAAATCTAAGATACCAAAGTGGTAATGACAATCCATAAATCTAAGAGACCAAAGTGGTGATAACAATCCATAAATCTAAGATACCAAAGTGGTAATGACAATCCACAAATCTAAGACACCAAAGTGGTAATGACAATCCATAAATCTAAGATACCAAAGTGGTAATGACAATCCATAAATCTAAGATACCAAATTGGTAATGACAATCCATAAATTTTAGATACCAAAGTGGTAATGACAATCCATGAATCTAAGATACCAAAGTGGTAATGACAATCCATAAATCTTAGACACCAAAGTGGTAATGACAATCCATAAATCTAAGATACCAAAGTGGTAATGACAATCCTTAAATCTAAGATACCAATGTGGTAATGACAATCCATAAATCTAAGATACCAAAGTGGTAATGACAATCCATATATCTAAGATACCAAAGTGGTAATGACAATCCATAAATCTAAGATACCAAAGTGGTAATGACAATCCATATATCTAAGATACCAAAGTGGTAATGACAATCATTCAATCTAAGATACCAGAGTGGTAACAACAATCCATAAATCTAAGATACCTAAGTGGTAATGACAATCTATGAATCTAAGAAACTAAAGTGGTAATGACAATCCACAAATCTAAAATACCAAAGTGGTAATGACAATCCATAAATCTAAGATACCAAAGTGGTAATGAAAGTCCATAAATCTAAGATACCAAAGTGGTAATGACAATCCATAAATCTAAGAGACCAAAGTGGTTATAAAAATCCATAAATCTAAGATACCAAAGTGGTAATGACAATCCATAAATCTAAGACAGCAAAGTGGTAGTGACAATCCATTAATCTAAGATATCAAAGTGGTCATGACAATCAATAAATCTAAGATACCAAAGCGGTAATGACAATCCATCAATCTAAGATACCAAAGTGGTAATGACAATCCATAAATTTAAGATACCAAAGTGGTAATGACAATCCATAAATCTAAGACAGCAAAGTGGTAGTGACAATCCATTAATCTAAGATATCAAAATGGTCATGACAATCAATAAATCTAAGATACCAAAGCGGTAATGACAATCCATCAATCTAAGATACCAAAATGGTAATGACAATCCATCAATCTAAGAGACCAAAGTGGTAATGAAAATCCATAAATCTAAGATAACAAAGTGGTAATGGCAATCCATAAATCTAAGAGACCAAAGTGGTAATGACAATCCATCAATCTAAGATACCAAAGTGATAATGACAATCCAAAATCTAAGATACCAAAGTGGTAATGACAATCCATAAATCTAAGATACCAAAGTGGTAATGACAATCAATAAATCTAAGATACCAAAGTGGTAATGACAATCCATAAATCTAAGATACTAAATGGGTAATGACAATCTATAAATCTAAGATACCAAAGTGGTCATGACAATTAATAAATCTAAGATACCAAAGTGGTAATGACAATCCATAAATTTTAGACACCAAAGTGGTAATGACAATCCATAAATCTAAGATGCCAAAGTGGTAATGACAATCCATAAATCTAAGATACCAAAGTGGTAATGAAAGTCCATAAATCTAAGATACCAAAGTGGTAATGACAATCCATAAATCTAAGAGACCAAAGTGGTTATAAAAATCCATAAATCTAAGATACCAAAGTGGTAATGACAATCCATAAATCTAAGACAGCAAAGTGGTAATGACAATCCATAAATCTAAGATACCAAAGTGGTAATGACAATCAATAAATCTAAGATACCAAAGTGGTAATGACAATCCATAAATCTAAAACACCAAAGTGGTAATGACAATCCATCAATCTAAGATACCAAAGTGGTAATGACAATCCATAAATCTAAGATACCAGAGTGTTAACAACAATCCATAAATCTAAGATACCAAAGTGGTAATGACAATCCATAAACCTAAAACACCAAAGTGGTATTGACAATCCATCAATATAAGATACCAAAGTGGTAATGACAATCCATAAATCTAAGATACCAAAGTGGTAATGACAATCCATACATCTAAGACACTAAAGCGGTAATGACAATCCATAAATCTAAGATGCCAAAGTGGTAATGACAATCCATAAATCTAAGATAACAAAGTGGTAATGGCAATCCATAAATCTAAGAGACCAAAGTGGTAATGACAATCCATCAATCTAAGATACCAAAGTGATAATGACAATCCAAAATCTAAGATACCAAAGTGGTAATGACAATCCATAAATCTAAGATACCAAAGTGGTAATGACAATCAATAAATCTAAGATACCAAAGTGGTAATGACAATCCATAAATCTAAAACACCAAAGTGGTAATGACAATCCATCAATCTAAGATACCAAAGTGGTAATGACAATCCATAAATCTAAGATACCAGGGTGTTAACAACAATCCATAAATCTAAGATACCAAAGTGGTAATGACAATCCATAAACCTAAAACACCAAAGTGGTATTGACAATCCATCAATATAAGATACCAAAGTGGTAATGACAATCCATAAATCTAAGATACCAAAGTGGTAATGACAATCCATACATCTAAGACACTAAAGCGGTAATGACAATCCATAAATCTAAGATGCCAAAGTGGTAATGACAATCCACAAATCTAAAATACCAAAGTGATAATGACAATCCACAAATGTAAGATACCAAAGTGGTAATGACAATCCATAAATCTAAGATACTAAATGGGTAATGACAATCTATAAATCTAAGATACCAAAGTGGTAATGACAATGCATAAATCTAAGATACCAAAATGGTAATGACAATCCATAAATCTAAGACACCAATGTGGTAATGACAATCCATAAATCTAAGACACCAAAGTGGTAATGACAATCCATAAATCTAAGATACCAAAGTGGTAATGACAATCCATATATCTAAGATACCAAAGTGGTAATGACAATCCATAAATCTAAGATACTAAATGGGTAATGACAATCTATAAATCTAAGATACCAAAGTGGTCATGACAATTAATAAATCTAAGATACCAAAGTGGTAATGACAATCCATAAATTTAAGACACCAAAGTGGTAATGACAATCCATAAATCTAAGATGCCAAAGTGGTAATGACAATCCATAAATCTAAGATACCAAAGTGGTAATGACAATCCACAAATCTAAAATACCAAAGTGGTAATGACAATCCATAAATCTAAGATACCAAAGTGGTAATGAAAGTCCATAAATCTAAGATACCAAAGTGGTAATGACAATCCATAAATCTAAGAGACCAAAGTGGTTATAAAAATCCATAAATCTAAGATACCAAAGTGGTAATGACAATCCATAAATCTAAGACAGCAAAGTGGTAGTGACAATCCATTAATCTAAGATATCAAAGTGGTCATGACAATCAATAAATCTAAGATACCAAAGCGGTAATGACAATCCATCAATCTAAGATACCAAAGTGGTAATGACAATCCATAAATCTAAGATACCAAAGTGGTAATGACAATCCATAAATCTAAGATACCAAAATGGTAATGACAATCCATAAATCTAAGATACCAAAGTGGTAATAACAATCCATAAATCTAAGATACCATAGTGGTAATGACAATCCACAAATCTAAGACACCAAAGTGGTAATGACAATCCATAAATCTAAGATACCAAAGTGGTAATGAAAGTCCATAAATCTAAGATACCAAAGTGGTAATGACAATCCACAAATCTAAGATACCAAAGTGGTAATGACAATCCATAAATCTAAGAGACCAAAGTGGTAATAACAATCCATAAATCTAAGATACCAAAGTGGTAATGACAATCCATATATCTAAGATACCAAAGTGGTAATGACAATCATTCAATCTAAGATACCAGAGTGGTAACAACAATCCATAAATCTAAGATACCTAAGTGGTAATGACAATCTATGAATCTAAGAAACTAAAGTGGTAATGACAATCCATAAATCTAAGATACCAAAGTGGTAATGACCATCCATAAACCTAAAACACCAAAGTGGTAATGACAATCCATCAATCTAAGAGACCAAAGTGGTAATGAAAATCCATAAATCTAAGATAACAAAGTGGTAATGGCAATCCATAAATCTAAGAGACCAAAGTGGTAATGACAATCCATCAATCTAAGATACCAAAGTGATAATGACAATCCAAAATCTAAGATACCAAAGTGGTAATGACAATCCATAAATCTAAGATACCAAAGTGGTAATGACAATCAATAAATCTAAGATACCAAAGTGGTAATGACAATCCATAAATCTAAAACACCAAAGTGGTAATGACAATCCATCAATCTAAGATACCAAAGTGGTAATGACAATCCATAAATCTAAGATACCAGAGTGTTAACAACAATCCATAAATCTAAGATACCAAAGTGGTAATGACAATCCATAAACCTAAAACACCAAAGTGGTATTGACAATCCATCAATATAAGATACCAAAGTGGTAATGACAATCCATAAATCTAAGATACCAAAGTGGTAATGACAATCCATACATCTAAGACACTAAAGCGGTAATGACAATCCATAAATCTAAGATGCCAAAGTGGTAATGACAATCCATAAATCTAAGATAACAAAGTGGTAATGGCAATCCATAAATCTAAGAGACCAAAGTGGTAATGACAATCCATCAATCTAAGATACCAAAGTGATAATGACAATCCAAAATCTAAGATACCAAAGTGGTAATGACAATCCATAAATCTAAGATACCAAAGTGGTAATGACAATCCATAAATCTAAGATACCAAAGTGGTAATGACAATCCATAAATCTAAAACACCAAAGTGGTAATGACAATCCATCAATCTAAGATACCAAAGTGGTAATGACAATCCATAAATCTAAGATACCAGAGTGTTAACAACAATCCATAAATCTAAGATACCAAAGTGGTAATGACAATCCATAAACCTAAAACACCAAAGTGGTATTGACAATCCATCAATATAAGATACCAAAGTGGTAATGACAATCCATAAATCTAAGATACCAAAGTGGTAATGACAATCCATACATCTAAGACACTAAAGCGGTAATGACAATCCATAAATCTAAGATGCCAAAGTGGTAATGACAATCCACAAATCTAAAATACCAAAGTGATAATGACAATCCACAAATGTAAGATACCAAAGTGGTAATGACAATCCATAAATCTAACATACCAAAGTGGTAATGACAATCCATAAATCTAAGATACCAAAGTGGTATTGAAAATCCATAAATCTAAGATACCAAAGTGGTAATGACAATCAATAAATCTAAAATACCAAAGTGGTAATGACAATCCATAAATTTAAGATACCAAAGTGGTAGTGACAATCCATAAATCTAAGATACCAAAGTGGTAATGACAATCCATAAATCTAAGATACCACAGTGGTAATGACAATCCATCAATCTAAGACACCAAAGTGGTAGTGACAATCCATAAATCTAAGATACCAAAGTGGTCATGACAATCAATAAATCTAAGATACCAAAGTGGTAATGACAATCCATCAATCTAAGATACCAAAGTGGTAATGACAATGCATAAATCTAAGATACCAAAGTGGTAATGACAATGCATAAATCTAAGATACCAAAATGGTAATGACAATCCATAAATCTAAGACACCAATGTGGTAATGACAATCCATAAATCTAAGACACCAATGTGGTAATGACAATCCATAAATCTAAGATACCAAAGTGGTAATGACAATCCATAAATCTAAGATACCAAAGTGGTAATGACAATCCATAAATCTAAGATACTAAATGGGTAATGACAATCTATAAATCTAAGATACCAAAGTGGTCATGACAATTAATAAATCTAAGATACCAAAGTGGTAATGACAATCCATAAATTTAAGACACCAAAGTGGTAATGACAATCCATAAATCTAAGATGCCAAAGTGGTAATGACAATCCATAAATCTAAGATACCAAAGTGGTAATGACAATCCACAAATCTAAAATACCAAAGTGGTAATGACAATCCATAAATCTAAGATACCAAAGTGGTAATGAAAGTCCATAAATCTAAGATACCAAAGTGGTAATGACAATCCATAAATCTAAGAGATCAAAGTGGTTATAAAAATCCATAAATCTAAGATACCAAAGTGGTAATGACAATCCATAAATCTAAGACAGCAAAGTGGTAGTGACAATCCATTAATCTAAGATATCAAAGTGGTCATGACAATCAATAAATCTAAGATACCAAAGCGGTAATGACAATCCATCAATCTAAGATACCAAAGTGGTAATGACAATCCATAAATCTAAGATACCAAAGTGGTAATGACAATCCATAAATCTAAGATACCAAAATGGTAATGACAATCCATATATCTAAGATACCAAAGTGGTAATAACAATCCATAAATCTAAGATACCAAAGTGGTAATGACAATCCACAAATCTAAGACACCAAAGTGGTAATGACAATCCATAAATCTAAGATACCAAAGTGGTAATGAAAGTCCATAGATCTAAGATACCAAAGTAGTAATGACAATCCACAAATCTAAGATACCAAAGTGGTAATGACAATCCATAAATCTAAGAGACCAAAGTTGTAATAACAATCCATAAATCTAAGATACCAAAGTGGTAATGACAATCCACAAATCTAAGACACCAAAGTGGTAATGACAATCCATAAATCTAAGATACCAAAGTGGTAATGACAATCCATAAATCTAAGATACCAAAGTGGTAATGACAATCCATAAATTTTAGATACCAAAGTGGTAATGACAATCCATGAATCTAAGATACCAAAGTGGTAATGACAATCGATAAATCTAAGACACCAAAGAGGTAATGACGATCCATAAATCTAAGATACCAAAGTGGTAATGACAATCCACAAATCTAAGATACCAAAGTGGTAATGACAATCCATAAATCTAAGACAGCAAAGTGGTAGTGACAATCCATTAATCTAAGATATCAAAGTGGTCATGACAATCAATAAATCTAAGATACCAAAGTGGTAATGACAATCCATCAAACTGAGATACCAAAGTGGTAATGACAATCCATAAATCTAAGATACCAAAGTGGTAATGACAATCCATAAATCTAAGATACCAAAATGGTAATGACAATCCATAAATCTAAGACACCAATGTGATAATGACAATCCATAAATCTAAGATACCAAAGTGGTAATGACAATTCATAAATCTAAGATACTAAATGGGTAATGACAATTTATAAATCTAAGATACCAAAGGGGTAGTGAAAATCCGTAAATCTAAGATACCAAAGTGTTAATGACAATCCATAAATCTAAGATACCAAAAGGTTAATGACAATCCATAAATCTAAGATACCAAAGTGGTAATGACAATCCATAAATCTAAGATACCAAAGTGGTAATGACAATCCATAAATCTAAGATACCAAAGTGGTAATGACAATCCATATATCTAAGATACCAAAGTGGTAATGACAATCATTCAATCTAAGATACCAGAGTGGTAACAACAATCCATAAATCTAAGATACCTAAGTGGTAATGACAATCTATGAATCTAAGAAACTAAAGTGGTAATGACAATCCATAAATCTAAGATACCAAAGTGGTAATGACCATCCATAAACCTAAAACACCAAAGTGGTAATGACAATCCATCAATCTAAGAGACCAAAGTGGTGATGAAAATCCATAAATCTAAGATAACAAAGTGGTAATGGCAATCCATAAATCTAAGAGACCAAAGTGGTAATGACAATCCATCAATCTAAGATACCAAAGTGATAATGACAATCCAAAATCTAAGATACCAAAGTGGTAATGACAATCCATAAATCTAAGATACCAAAGTGGTAATGACAATCAATAAATCTAAGATACCAAAGTGGTAATGACAATCCATAAATCTAAAACACCAAAGTGGTAATGACAATCCATCAATCTAAGATACCAAAGTGGTAATGACAATCCATAAATCTAAGATACCAGAGTGTTAACAACAATCCATAAATCTAAGATACCAAAGTGGTAATGACAATCCATAAACCTAAAACACCAAAGTGGTATTGACAATCCATCAATATAAGATACCAAAGTGGTAATGACAATCCATAAATCTAAGATACCAAAGTGGTAATGACAATCCATACATCTAAGACACTAAAGCGGTAATGACAATCCATAAATCTAAGATGCCAAAGTGGTAATGACAATCCATAAATCTAAGATAACAAAGTGGTAATGGCAATCCATAAATCTAAGAGACCAAAGTGGTAATGACAATCCATCAATCTAAGATACCAAAGTGATAATGACAATCCAAAATCTAAGATACCAAAGTGGTAATGACAATCCATAAATCTAAGATACCAAAGTGGTAATGACAATCCATAAATCTAAAACACCAAAGTGGTAATGACAATCCATCAATCTAAGATACCAAAGTGGTAATGACAATCCATAAATCTAAGATACCAGAGTGTTAACAACAATCCATAAATCTAAGATACCAAAGTGGTAATGACAATCCATAAACCTAAAACACCAAAGTGGTATTGACAATCCATCAATATAAGATACCAAAGTGGTAATGACAATCCATAAATCTAAGATACCAAAGTGGTAATGACAATCCATACATCTAAGACACTAAAGCGGTAATGACAATCCATAAATCTAAGATGCCAAAGTGGTAATGACAATCCATAAATCTAAGATAACAAAGTGGTAATGGCAATCCATAAATCTAAGAGACCAAAGTGGTAATGACAATCCATCAATCTAAGATACCAAAGTGATAATGACAATCCAAAATCTAAGATACCAAAGTGGTAATGACAATCCATAAATCTAAGATACCAAAGTGGTAATGACAATCCATAAATCTAAGATACCAAAGTGGTAATGACAATCCATAAATCTAAAACACCAAAGTGGTAATGACAATCCATCAATCTAAGATACCAAAGTGGTAATGACAATCCATAAATCTAAGATACCAGAGTGTTAACAACAATCCATAAATCTAAGATACCAAAGTGGTAATGACAATCCATTAACCTAAAACACCAAAGTGGTATTGACAATCCATCAATATAAGATACCAAAGTGGTAATGACAATCCATAAATCTAAGATACCAAAGTGGTAATGACAATCCATACATCTAAGACACTAAAGCGGTAATGACAATCCATAAATCTAAAATACCAAAGTGATAATGACAATCCACAAATGTAAGATACCAAAGTGGTAATGACAATCCATAAATCTAACATACCAAAGTGGTAATGACAATCCATAAATCTAAGATACCAAAGTGGTATTGAAAATCCATAAATCTAAGATACCAAAGTGGTAATGACAATCAATAAATCTAAAATACCAAAGTGGTAATGACAATCCATAAATTTAAGATACCAAAGTGGTAGTGACAATCCATAAATCTAAGATACCAAAGTGGTAATGACAATCCATAAATCTAAGATACCACAGTGGTAATGACAATCCATCAATCTAAGATACCAAAGTGGTAGTGACAATCCATAAATCTAAGATACCAAAGTGGTCATGACAATCAATAAATCTAAGATACCAAAGTGGTAATGACAATCCATCAATCTAAGATACCAAAGTGGTAATGACAATGCATAAATCTAAGATACCAAAGTGGTAATGACAATGCATAAATCTAAGATACCAAAATGGTAATGACAATCCATAAATCTAAGACACCAATGTGGTAATGACAATCCATAAATCTAAGACACCAATGTGGTAATGACAATCCATAAATCTAAGATACCAAAGTGGTAATGACAATCCATAAATCTAAGATACCAAAGTGGTAATGACAATCCATAAATCTAAGATACTAAATGGGTAATGACAATCTATAAATCTAAGATACCAAAGTGGTCATGACAATTAATAAATCTAAGATACCAAAGTTGTAATGACAATCCATAAATTTAAGACACCAAAGTGGTAATGACAATCCATAAATCTAAGATGCCAAAGTGGTAATGACAATCCATAAATCTAAGATACCAAAGTGGTAATGACAATCCACAAATCTAAAATACCAAAGTGGTAATGACAATCCATAAATCTAAGATACCAAAGTGGTAATGAAAGTCCATAAATCTAAGATACCAAAGTGGTAATGACAATCCATAAATCTAAGAGATCAAAGTGGTTATAAAAATCCATAAATCTAAGATACCAAAGTGGTAATGACAATCCATAAATCTAAGACAGCAAAGTGGTAGTGACAATCCATTAATCTAAGATATCAAAGTGGTCATGACAATCAATAAATCTAAGATACCAAAGCGGTAATGACAATCCATCAATCTAAGATACCAAAGTGGTAATGACAATCCATAAATCTAAGATACCAAAGTGGTAATGACAATCCATAAATCTAAGATACCAAAATGGTAATGACAATCCATAAATCTAAGATACCAAAGTGGTAATAACAATCCATAAATCTAAGATACCAAAGTGGTAATGACAATCCACAAATCTAAGACACCAAAGTGGTAATGACAATCCATAAATCTAAGATACCAAAGTGGTAATGAAAGTCCATAAATCTAAGATACGAAAGTAGTAATGACAATCCACAAATCTAAGATACCAAAGTGGTAATGACAATCCATAAATCTAAGAGACCAAAGTTGTAATAACAATCCATAAATCTAAGATACCAAAGTGGTAATGACAATCCACAAATCTAAGACACCAAAGTGGTAATGACAATCCATAAATCTAAGATACCAAAGTGGTAATGACAATCCATAAATCTAAGATACCAAAGTGGTAATGACAATCCATAAATTTTAGATACCAAAGTGGTAATGACAATCCATGAATCTAAGATACCAAAGTGGTAATGACAATCGATAAATCTAAGACACCAAAGAGGTAATGACGATCCATAAATCTAAGATACCAAAGTGGTAATGACAATCCACAAATCTAAGATACCAAAGTGGTAATGACAATCCATAAATCTAAGACAGCAAAGTGGTAGTGACAATCCATTAATCTAAGATATCAAAGTGGTCATGACAATCAATAAATCTAAGATACCAAAGTGGTAATGACAATCCATCAAACTGAGATACCAAAGTGGTAATGACAATCCATAAATCTAAGATACCAAAGTGGTAATGACAATCCATAAATCTAAGATACCAAAATGGTAATGACAATCCATAAATCTAAGACACCAATGTGATAATGACAATCCATAAATCTAAGATACCAAAGTGGTAATGACAATTCATAAATCTAAGATACTAAATGGGTAATGACAATTTATAAATCTAAGATACCAAAGGGGTAGTGAAAATCCATAAATCTAAGATACCAAAGTGGCGATGACAATCCGTAAATCTAAGATACCAAAGTGTTAATGACAATCCATAAATCTAAGATACCAAAAGGTTAATGACAATCCATAAATCTAAGATACCAAAGTGGTAATGACAATCCATAAATCTAAGATACCAAAGTGGTAATGACAATCCATAAATCTAAGATACCAAAGTGGTAATGACAATCCATATATCTAAGATACCATAGTGGTAATGACAATCCACAAATCTAAGACACCAAAGTGGTAATGACAATCCATAAATCTAAGATACCAAAGTGGTAATGAAAGTCCATAAATCTAAGATACCAAAGTGGTAATGACAATCCACAAATCTAAGATACCAAAGTGGTAATGACAATCCATAAATCTAAGAGACCAAAGTGGTAATAACAATCCATAAATCTAAGATACCAAAGTGGTAATGACAATCCATATATCTAAGATACCAAAGTGGTAATGACAATCATTCAATCTAAGATACCAGAGTGGTAACAACAATCCATAAATCTAAGATACCTAAGTGGTAATGACAATCTATGAATCTAAGAAACTAAAGTGGTAATGACAATCCATAAATCTAAGATACCAAAGTGGTAATGACCATCCATAAACCTAAAACACCAAAGTGGTAATGACAATCCATCAATCTAAGAGACCAAAGTGGTAATGAAAATCCATAAATCTAAGATAACAAAGTGGTAATGGCAATCCATAAATCTAAGAGACCAAAGTGGTAATGACAATCCATAAATCTAAGATACCAAAGTGGTAATGACAATCCATAAATCTAAGATACCAAAGTGGTAATGACAATCCATATATCTAAGATACCAAAGTGGTAATGACAATCATTCAATCTAAGATACCAGAGTGGTAACAACAATCCATAAATCTAAGATACCTAAGTGGTAATGACAATCTATGAATCTAAGAAACTAAAGTGGTAATGACAATCCATAAATCTAAGATACCAAAGTGGTAATGACCATCCATAAACCTAAAACACCAAAGTGGTAATGACAATCCATCAATCTAAGAGACCAAAGTGGTGATGAAAATCCATAAATCTAAGATAACAAAGTGGTAATGGCAATCCATAAATCTAAGAGACCAAAGTGGTAATGACAATCCATCAATCTAAGATACCAAAGTGATAATGACAATCCAAAATCTAAGATACCAAAGTGGTAATGACAATCCATAAATCTAAGATACCAAAGTGGTAATGACAATCAATAAATCTAAGATACCAAAGTGGTAATGACAATCCATAAATCTAAAACACCAAAGTGGTAATGACAATCCATCAATCTAAGATACCAAAGTGGTAATGACAATCCATAAATCTAAGATACCAGAGTGTTAACAACAATCCATAAATCTAAGATACCAAAGTGGTAATGACAATCCATAAACCTAAAACACCAAAGTGGTATTGACAATCCATCAATATAAGATACCAAAGTGGTAATGACAATCCATAAATCTAAGATACCAAAGTGGTAATGACAATCCATACATCTA
Organism: Bathymodiolus brooksi; assembly: GCA_963680875.1. Lineage (NCBI taxonomy): Eukaryota > Metazoa > Mollusca > Bivalvia > Mytilida > Modiolidae > Bathymodiolus > Bathymodiolus brooksi. The sequence continues at coordinate 149,425,590 of OY804578.1, read as the reverse complement.
AGACACTAAAGCGGTAATGACAATCCATAAATCTAAGATGCCAAAGTGGTAATGACAATCCATAAATCTAAGATAACAAAGTGGTAATGGCAATCCATAAATCTAAGAGACCAAAGTGGTAATGACAATCCATCAATCTAAGATACCAAAGTGATAATGACAATCCAAAATCTAAGATACCAAAGTGGTAATGACAATCCATAAATCTAAGATACCAAAGTGGTAATGACAATCCATAAATCTAAAACACCAAAGTGGTAATGACAATCCATCAATCTAAGATACCAAAGTGGTAATGACAATCCATAAATCTAAGATACCAGAGTGTTAACAACAATCCATAAATCTAAGATACCAAAGTGGTAATGACAATCCATAAACCTAAAACACCAAAGTGGTATTGACAATCCATCAATATAAGATACCAAAGTGGTAATGACAATCCATAAATCTAAGATACCAAAGTGGTAATGACAATCCATACATCTAAGACACTAAAGCGGTAATGACAATCCATAAATCTAAGATGCCAAAGTGGTAATGACAATCCATAAATCTAAGATAACAAAGTGGTAATGGCAATCCATAAATCTAAGAGACCAAAGTGGTAATGACAATCCATCAATCTAAGATACCAAAGTGATAATGACAATCCAAAATCTAAGATACCAAAGTGGTAATGACAATCCATAAATCTAAGATACCAAAGTGGTAATGACAATCCATAAATCTAAGATACCAAAGTGGTAATGACAATCCATAAATCTAAAACACCAAAGTGGTAATGACAATCCATCAATCTAAGATACCAAAGTGGTAATGACAATCCATAAATCTAAGATACCAGAGTGTTAACAACAATCCATAAATCTAAGATACCAAAGTGGTAATGACAATCCATTAACCTAAAACACCAAAGTGGTATTGACAATCCATCAATATAAGATACCAAAGTGGTAATGACAATCCATAAATCTAAGATACCAAAGTGGTAATGACAATCCATACATCTAAGACACTAAAGCGGTAATGACAATCCATAAATCTAAAATACCAAAGTGATAATGACAATCCACAAATGTAAGATACCAAAGTGGTAATGACAATCCATAAATCTAACATACCAAAGTGGTAATGACAATCCATAAATCTAAGATACCAAAGTGGTATTGAAAATCCATAAATCTAAGATACCAAAGTGGTAATGACAATCAATAAATCTAAAATACCAAAGTGGTAATGACAATCCATAAATTTAAGATACCAAAGTGGTAGTGACAATCCATAAATCTAAGATACCAAAGTGGTAATGACAATCCATAAATCTAAGATACCACAGTGGTAATGACAATCCATCAATCTAAGATACCAAAGTGGTAGTGACAATCCATAAATCTAAGATACCAAAGTGGTCATGACAATCAATAAATCTAAGATACCAAAGTGGTAATGACAATCCATCAATCTAAGATACCAAAGTGGTAATGACAATGCATAAATCTAAGATACCAAAGTGGTAATGACAATGCATAAATCTAAGATACCAAAATGGTAATGACAATCCATAAATCTAAGACACCAATGTGGTAATGACAATCCATAAATCTAAGACACCAATGTGGTAATGACAATCCATAAATCTAAGATACCAAAGTGGTAATGACAATCCATAAATCTAAGATACCAAAGTGGTAATGACAATCCATAAATCTAAGATACTAAATGGGTAATGACAATCTATAAATCTAAGATACCAAAGTGGTCATGACAATTAATAAATCTAAGATACCAAAGTTGTAATGACAATCCATAAATTTAAGACACCAAAGTGGTAATGACAATCCATAAATCTAAGATGCCAAAGTGGTAATGACAATCCATAAATCTAAGATACCAAAGTGGTAATGACAATCCACAAATCTAAAATACCAAAGTGGTAATGACAATCCATAAATCTAAGATACCAAAGTGGTAATGAAAGTCCATAAATCTAAGATACCAAAGTGGTAATGACAATCCATAAATCTAAGAGATCAAAGTGGTTATAAAAATCCATAAATCTAAGATACCAAAGTGGTAATGACAATCCATAAATCTAAGACAGCAAAGTGGTAGTGACAATCCATTAATCTAAGATATCAAAGTGGTCATGACAATCAATAAATCTAAGATACCAAAGCGGTAATGACAATCCATCAATCTAAGATACCAAAGTGGTAATGACAATCCATAAATCTAAGATACCAAAGTGGTAATGACAATCCATAAATCTAAGATACCAAAATGGTAATGACAATCCATAAATCTAAGATACCAAAGTGGTAATAACAATCCATAAATCTAAGATACCAAAGTGGTAATGACAATCCACAAATCTAAGACACCAAAGTGGTAATGACAATCCATAAATCTAAGATACCAAAGTGGTAATGAAAGTCCATAAATCTAAGATACGAAAGTAGTAATGACAATCCACAAATCTAAGATACCAAAGTGGTAATGACAATCCATAAATCTAAGAGACCAAAGTTGTAATAACAATCCATAAATCTAAGATACCAAAGTGGTAATGACAATCCACAAATCTAAGACACCAAAGTGGTAATGACAATCCATAAATCTAAGATACCAAAGTGGTAATGACAATCCATAAATCTAAGATACCAAAGTGGTAATGACAATCCATAAATTTTAGATACCAAAGTGGTAATGACAATCCATGAATCTAAGATACCAAAGTGGTAATGACAATCGATAAATCTAAGACACCAAAGAGGTAATGACGATCCATAAATCTAAGATACCAAAGTGGTAATGACAATCCACAAATCTAAGATACCAAAGTGGTAATGACAATCCATAAATCTAAGACAGCAAAGTGGTAGTGACAATCCATTAATCTAAGATATCAAAGTGGTCATGACAATCAATAAATCTAAGATACCAAAGTGGTAATGACAATCCATCAAACTGAGATACCAAAGTGGTAATGACAATCCATAAATCTAAGATACCAAAGTGGTAATGACAATCCATAAATCTAAGATACCAAAATGGTAATGACAATCCATAAATCTAAGACACCAATGTGATAATGACAATCCATAAATCTAAGATACCAAAGTGGTAATGACAATTCATAAATCTAAGATACTAAATGGGTAATGACAATTTATAAATCTAAGATACCAAAGGGGTAGTGAAAATCCATAAATCTAAGATACCAAAGTGGCGATGACAATCCGTAAATCTAAGATACCAAAGTGTTAATGACAATCCATAAATCTAAGATACCAAAAGGTTAATGACAATCCATAAATCTAAGATACCAAAGTGGTAATGACAATCCATAAATCTAAGATACCAAAGTGGTAATGACAATCCATAAATCTAAGATACCAAAGTGGTAATGACAATCCATATATCTAAGATACCATAGTGGTAATGACAATCCACAAATCTAAGACACCAAAGTGGTAATGACAATCCATAAATCTAAGATACCAAAGTGGTAATGAAAGTCCATAAATCTAAGATACCAAAGTGGTAATGACAATCCACAAATCTAAGATACCAAAGTGGTAATGACAATCCATAAATCTAAGAGACCAAAGTGGTAATAACAATCCATAAATCTAAGATACCAAAGTGGTAATGACAATCCATATATCTAAGATACCAAAGTGGTAATGACAATCATTCAATCTAAGATACCAGAGTGGTAACAACAATCCATAAATCTAAGATACCTAAGTGGTAATGACAATCTATGAATCTAAGAAACTAAAGTGGTAATGACAATCCATAAATCTAAGATACCAAAGTGGTAATGACCATCCATAAACCTAAAACACCAAAGTGGTAATGACAATCCATCAATCTAAGAGACCAAAGTGGTAATGAAAATCCATAAATCTAAGATAACAAAGTGGTAATGGCAATCCATAAATCTAAGAGACCAAAGTGGTAATGACAATCCATCAATCTAAGATACCAAAGTGATAATGACAATCCAAAATCTAAGATACCAAAGTGGTAATGACAATCCATAAATCTAAGATACCAAAGTGGTAATGACAATCAATAAATCTAAGATACCAAAGTGGTAATGACAATCCATAAATCTAAAACACCAAAGTGGTAATGACAATCCATCAATCTAAGATACCAAAGTGGTAATGACAATCCATAAATCTAAGATACCAGAGTGTTAACAACAATCCATAAATCTAAGATACCAAAGTGGTAATGACAATCCATAAACCTAAAACACCAAAGTGGTATTGACAATCCATCAATATAAGATACCAAAGTGGTAATGACAATCCATAAATCTAAGATACCAAAGTGGTAATGACAATCCATACATCTAAGACACTAAAGCGGTAATGACAATCCATAAATCTAAGATGCCAAAGTGGTAATGACAATCCATAAATCTAAGATAACAAAGTGGTAATGGCAATCCATAAATCTAAGAGACCAAAGTGGTAATGACAATCCATCAATCTAAGATACCAAAGTGATAATGACAATCCAAAATCTAAGATACCAAAGTGGTAATGACAATCCATAAATCTAAGATACCAAAGTGGTAATGACAATCCATAAATCTAAAACACCAAAGTGGTAATGACAATCCATCAATCTAAGATACCAAAGTGGTAATGACAATCCATAAATCTAAGATACCAGAGTGTTAACAACAATCCATAAATCTAAGATACCAAAGTGGTAATGACAATCCATAAACCTAAAACACCAAAGTGGTATTGACAATCCATCAATATAAGATACCAAAGTGGTAATGACAATCCATAAATCTAAGATACCAAAGTGGTAATGACAATCCATACATCTAAGACACTAAAGCGGTAATGACAATCCATAAATCTAAGATGCCAAAGTGGTAATGACAATCCATAAATCTAAGATAACAAAGTGGTAATGGCAATCCATAAATCTAAGAGACCAAAGTGGTAATGACAATCCATCAATCTAAGATACCAAAGTGATAATGACAATCCAAAATCTAAGATACCAAAGTGGTAATGACAATCCATAAATCTAAGATACCAAAGTGGTAATGACAATCCATAAATCTAAGATACCAAAGTGGTAATGACAATCCATAAATCTAAAACACCAAAGTGGTAATGACAATCCATCAATCTAAGATACCAAAGTGGTAATGACAATCCATAAATCTAAGATACCAGAGTGTTAACAACAATCCATAAATCTAAGATACCAAAGTGGTAATGACAATCCATAAACCTAAAACACCAAAGTGGTATTGACAATCCATCAATATAAGATACCAAAGTGGTAATGACAATCCATAAATCTAAGATACCAAAGTGGTAATGACAATCCATACATCTAAGACACTAAAGCGGTAATGACAACCCATAAATCTAAGATGCCAAAGTGGTAATGACAATCCACAAATCTAAAATACCAAAGTGATAATGACAATCCAAAAATGTAAGATACCAAAGTGGTAATGACAATCCATAAATCTAACATACCAAAGTGGTAATGACAATCCATAAATCTAAGATACCAAAGTGGTATTGAAAATCCATAAATCTAAGATACCAAAGTGGTAATGACAATCAATAAATCTAAAATACCAAAGTGGTAATGACAATCCATAAATTTAAGATACCAAAGTGGTAGTGACAATCCATAAATCTAAGATACCAAAGTGGTAATGACAATCCATAAATCTAAGATACCACAGTGGTAATGACAATCCATCAATCTAAGACACCAAAGTGGTAGTGACAATCCATAAATCTAAGATACCAAAGTGGTCATGACAATCAATAAATCTAAGATACCAAAGTGGTAATGACAATCCATCAATCTAAGATACCAAAGTGGTAATGACAATGCATAAATCTAAGATACCAAAGTGGTAATGACAATGCATAAATCTAAGATACCAAAATGGTAATGACAATCCATAAATCTAAGACACCAATGTGGTAATGACAATCCATAAATCTAAGACACCAATGTGGTAATGACAATCCATAAATCTAAGATACCAAAGTGGTAATGACAATCCATAAATCTAAGATACCAAAGTGGTAATGACAATCCATAAATCTAAGATACTAAATGGGTAATGACAATCTATAAATCTAAGATACCAAAGTGGTCATGACAATTAATAAATCTAAGATACCAAAGTTGTAATGACAATCCATAAATTTAAGACACCAAAGTGGTAATGACAATCCATAAATCTAAGATGCCAAAGTGGTAATGACAATCCATAGATCTAAGATACCAAAGTGGTAATGACAATCCACAAATCTAAAATACCAAAGTGGTAATGACAATCCATAAATCTAAGATACCAAAGTGGTAATGAAAGTCCATAAATCTAAGATACCAAAGTGGTAATGACAATCCATAAATCTAAGAGATCAAAGTGGTTATAAAAATCCATAAATCTAAGATACCAAAGTGGTAATGACAATCCATAAATCTAAGACAGCAAAGTGGTAGTGACAATCCATTAATCTAAGATATCAAAGTGGTCATGACAATCAATAAATCTAAGATACCAAAGCGGTAATGACAATCCATCAATCTAAGATACCAAAGTGGTAATGACAATCCATAAATCTAAGATACCAAAGTGGTAATGACAATCCATAAATCTAAGATACCAAAATGGTAATGACAATCCATAAATCTAAGATACCAAAGTGGTAATAACAATCCATAAATCTAAGATACCAAAGTGGTAATGACAATCCACAAATCTAAGACACCAAAGTGGTAATGACAATCCATAAATCTAAGATACCAAAGTGGTAATGAAAGTCCATAAATCTAAGATACGAAAGTAGTAATGACAATCCACAAATCTAAGATACCAAAGTGGTAATGACAATCCATAAATCTAAGAGACCAAAGTTGTAATAACAATCCATAAATCTAAGATACCAAAGTGGTAATGACAATCCACAAATCTAAGACACCAAAGTGGTAATGACAATCCATAAATCTAAGATACCAAAGTGGTAATGACAATCCATAAATCTAAGATACCAAAGTGGTAATGACAATCCATAAATTTTAGATACCAAAGTGGTAATGACAATCCATGAATCTAAGATACCAAAGTGGTAATGACAATCGATAAATCTAAGACACCAAAGAGGTAATGACGATCCATAAATCTAAGATACCAAAGTGGTAATGACAATCCACAAATCTAAGATACCAAAGTGGTAATGACAATCCATAAATCTAAGACAGCAAAGTGGTAGTGACAATCCATTAATCTAAGATATCAAAGTGGTCATGACAATCAATAAATCTAAGATACCAAAGTGGTAATGACAATCCATCAAACTGAGATACCAAAGTGGTAATGACAATCCATAAATCTAAGATACCAAAGTGGTAATGACAATCCATAAATCTAAGATACCAAAATGGTAATGACAATCCATAAATCTAAGACACCAATGTGATAATGACAATCCATAAATCTAAGATACCAAAGTGGTAATGACAATTCATAAATCTAAGATACTAAATGGGTAATGACAATTTATAAATCTAAGATACCAAAGGGGTAGTGAAAATCCATAAATCTAAGATACCAAAGTGGCGATGACAATCCGTAAATCTAAGATACCAAAGTGTTAATGACAATCCATAAATCTAAGATACCAAAAGGTTAATGACAATCCATAAATCTAAGATACCAAAGTGGTAATGACAATCCATAAATCTAAGATACCAAAGTGGTAATGACAATCCATAAATCTAAGATACCAAAGTGGTAATGACAATCCATATATCTAAGATACCAAAGTGGTAATGACAATCATTCAATCTAAGATACCAGAGTGGTAACAACAATCCATAAATCTAAGATACCTAAGTGGTAATGACAATCTATGAATCTAAGAAACTAAAGTGGTAATGACAATCCATAAATCTAAGATACCAAAGTGGTAATGACCATCCATAAACCTAAAACACCAAAGTGGTAATGACAATCCATCAATCTAAGAGACCAAAGTGGTAATGAAAATCCATAAATCTAAGATAACAAAGTGGTAATGGCAATCCATAAATCTAAGATACCAAAGTGATAATGACAATCCAAAATCTAAGATACCAAAGTTGTAATGACAATCCATAAATCTAAGATACCAAAGTGGTAATGACAATCAATAAATCTAAGATACCAAAGTGGTAATGACAATCCATAAATCTAAAACACCAAAGTGGTAATGACAATCCATCAATCTAAGATACCAAAGTGGTAATGACAATCCATAAATCTAAGATACCAGAGTGTTAACAACAATCCATAAATCTAAGATACCAAAGTGGTAATGACAATCCATAAACCTAAAACACCAAAGTGGTATTGACAATCCATCAATATAAGATACCAAAGTGGTAATGACAATCCATAAATCTAAGATACCAAAGTGGTAATGACAATCCATACATCTAAGACACTAAAGTGGTAATGACAATCCATAAATCTAAGATGCCAAAGTGGTAATGACAATCCATAAATCTAAGATAACAAAGTGGTAATGGCAATCCATAAATCTAAGAGACCAAAGTGGTAATGACAATCCATCAATCTAAGATACCAAAGTGATAATGACAATCCAAAATCTAAGATACCAAAGTGGTAATGACAATCCATAAATCTAAGATACCAAAGTGGTAATGACAATCCATAAATCTAAGATACCAAAGTGGTAATGACAATCCATAAATCTAAAACACCAAAGTGGTAATGACAATCCATCAATCTAAGATACCAAAGTGGTAATGACAATCCATAAATCTAAGATACCAGAGTGTTAACAACAATCCATAAATCTAAGATACCAAAGTGGTAATGACAATCCATAAACCTAAAACACCAAAGTGGTATTGACAATCCATCAATATAAGATACCAAAGTGGTAATGACAATCCATAAATCTAAGATACCAAAGTGGTAATGACAATCCATACATCTAAGACACTAAAGCGGTAATGACAATCCATAAATCTAAGATGCCAAAGTGGTAATGACAATCCACAAATCTAAAATACCAAAGTGATAATGACAATCCACAAATGTAAGATACCAAAGTGGTAATGACAATCCATAAATCTAACATACCAAAGTGGTAATGACAATCCATAAATCTAAGATACCAAAGTAGTATTGAAAATCCATAAATCTAAGATACCAAAGTGGTAATGACAATCAATAAATCTAAAATACCAAAGTGGTAATGACAATCCATAAATTTAAGATACCAAAGTGGTAGTGACAATCCATAAATCTAAGATACCAAAGTGGTAATGACAATCCATAAATCTAAGATACCACAGTGGTAATGACAATCCATCAATCTAAGACACCAAAGTGGTAGTGACAATCCATAAATCTAAGATACCAAAGTGGTCATGACAATCAATAAATCTAAGATACCAAAGTGGTAATGACAATCCATCAATCTAAGATACCAAAGTGGTAATGACAATGCATAAATCTAAGATACCAAAGTGGTAATGACAATGCATAAATCTAAGATACCAAAATGGTAATGACAATCCATAAATCTAAGACACCAATGTGGTAATGACAATCCATAAATCTAAGACACCAATGTGGTAATGACAATCCATAAATCTAAGATACCAAAGTGGTAATGACAATCCATAAATCTAAGATACCAAAGTGGTAATGACAATCCATAAATCTAAGATACTAAATGGGTAATGACAATCTATAAATCTAAGATACCAAAGTGGTCATGACAATTAATAAATCTAAGATACCAAAGTAGTAATGACAATCCATAAATTTAAGACACCAAAGTGGTAATGACAATCCATAAATCTAAGATGCCAAAGTGGTAATGACAATCCATAAATCTAAGATACCAAAGTGGTAATGACAATCCACAAATCTAAAATACCAAAGTGGTAATGACAATCCATAAATCTAAGATACCAAAGTGGTAATGAAAGTCCATAAATCTAAGATACCAAAGTGGTAATGACAATCCATAAATCTAAGAGACCAAAGTGGTTATAAAAATCCATAAATCTAAGATACCAAAGTGGTAATGACAATCCATAAATCTAAGACAGCAAAGTGGTAGTGACAATCCATTAATCTAAGATATCAAAGTGGTCATGACAATCAATAAATCTAAGATACCAAAGCGGTAATGACAATCCATCAATCTAAGATACCAAAGTGGTAATGACAATCCATAAATCTAAGATACCAAAGTGGTAATGACAATCCATAAATCTAAGATACCAAAATGGTAATGACAATCCATAAATCTAAGATACCAAAGTGGTAATAACAATCCATAAATCTAAGATACCAAAGTGGTAATGACAATCCACAAATCTAAGACACCAAAGTGGTAATGACAATCCATAAATCTAAGATACCAAAGTGGTAATGAAAGTCCATAAATCTAAGATACCAAAGTAGTAATGACAATCCACAAATCTAAGATACCAAAGTGGTAATGACAATCCATAAATCTAAGAGACCAAAGTGGTAATGACAATCCATAAATCTAAGATACCAAAGTGGTAATAACAATCCATAAATCTAAGATACCAAAGTGGTAATGAAAGTCCATAAATCTAAGATACCAAAGTGGTAATGACAATCCATAAATCTAAGAGATCAAAGTGGTTATAAAAATCCATAAATCTAAGAGACCAAAGTGGTAATGACAATCCATAAATCTAAGACAGCAAAGTGGTAGTGACAATCCATTAATCTAAGATATCAAAGTGGTCATGACAATCAATAAATCTAAGATACCAAAGCGGTAATGACAATCCATCAATCTAAGATACCAAAGTGGTAATGACAATCCATAAATCTAAGATACCAAAGTGGTAATGACAATCCATAAATCTAAGATACCAAAATGGTAATGACAATCCATAAATCTAAGATACCAAAGTGGTAATAACAATCCATAAATCTAAGATACCAAAGTGGTAATGACAATCCACAAATCTAAGACACCAAAGTGGTAATGACAATCCATAAATCTAAGATACCAAAGTGGTAATGAAAGTCCATAAATCTAAGATACGAAAGTAGTAATGACAATCCACAAATCTAAGATACCAAAGTGGTAATGACAATCCATAAATCTAAGAGACCAAAGTTGTAATAATAATCCATAAATCTAAGATACCAAAGTGGTAATGACAATCCACAAATCTAAGACACCAAAGTGGTAATGACAATCCATAAATCTAAGATACCAAAGTGGTAATGACAATCCATAAATCTAAGATACCAAAGTGGTAATGACAATCCATAAATTTTAGATACCAAAGTGGTAATGACAATCCATGAATCTAAGATACCAAAGTGGTAATGACAATCGATAAATCTAAGACACCAAAGAGGTAATGACGATCCATAAATCTAAGATACCAAAGTGGTAATGACAATCCACAAATCTAAGATACCAAAGTGGTAATGACAATCCATAAATCTAAGACAGCAAAGTGGTAATGACAATCCATTAATCTAAGATATCAAAGTGGTCATGACAATCAATAAATCTAAGATACCAAAGTGGTAATGACAATCCATCAAACTGAGATACCAAAGTGGTAATGACAATCCATAAATCTAAGATACCAAAGTGGTAATGACAATCCATAAATCTAAGATACCAAAATGGTAATGACAATCCATAAATCTAAGACACCAATGTGATAATGACAATCCATAAATCTAAGATACCAAAGTGGTAATGACAATTCATAAATCTAAGATACTAAATGGGTAATGACAATTTATAAATCTAAGATACCAAAGGGGTAGTGAAAATCCATAAATCTAAGATACCAAAGTGGCGATGACAATCCGTAAATCTAAGATACCAAAGTGTTAATGACAATCCATAAATCTAAGATACCAAAAGGTTAATGACAATCCATAAATCTAAGATACCAAAGTGGTAATGACAATCCATAAATCTAAGATACCAAAGTGGTAATGACAATCCATAAATCGAAGAAGGACAGACAACACAAGGGCAAAAGAAAAAGGACAAAAGAACAAACAACGATCTACAAAACATACACATAAATAAGGGTAATAACAAAATTACCGAACTCCGAACAATCTTACAAAGGGAAAGTCAAAACTCATATGTATATAAACAGACAAAATCAGTCAACAACCGGAAAACTGTGAAAAACGTAATGACCCTGACTTGGTACAGGCATTTCTAAAGAAATGGTGGGTTGAATCAGATTTTAAAGCGCCAAACCCCCTGCTTTCATTACGGTTCGAAGTGATGACTTCAACTTAGCCAACAGGAACCCTCGGATCAGTAGCTTCCTTGTTGGCAGCAACCCCATATCAAGGAAATCCTGATAGGAACCATAATTCTGGAATATCGCATCAACTGAGAGAGATATACTCCATATGCAGGTGATGATGGAATGTTGCTACATATAAATGGAAAGTTCACAATGGGAAAATTAAAAACATCTCTTTTGTCGTAAATGATGCAAATTTATCGCTTGTCATTTAGTAATTCATATGTGTCACATTCCTAATGATAGAAAATAAATCCTTTTGCTTCGGGAAGATTATCATTGTCGCCTACATCACATTGGGGAACCGGGTACCAGGTTACACAAGAAGGACCTGGTTTTTATATGTCGTTTTTGCTTTTAGATTATCTGTTGCTTTTAATTAAGTACCTTTGGTGTAAATCATACTATATTTGAGTATGTGGCAGTAATATTATTATGATTATAATGGTACACAAACTAGTTAAGATATATAATCACATAACTTAAAGAGGGAGTCGATATCCAATATGTTGTATTTTTGTGAGAGGGAAACTCAAGAGGTTTCACGGGCGACAGACACTCTACCAATGCCACTGCATGAACAGAAGAAAACACTGGAGGTTAACCCATTTGCTCTATAACCCAAAGTAGTTCCTGCTCCAGTAGTGTCACCCGTTGTGACAATAATGTTAAAAATCCGGTAATAAGTCATATTCGGTGATAAGTCATTTTAAAATGATAAACTAAACACCTTTCTGATTCTAATATCTTTGATAATGTCATATTTATAATAATATTGTTTGATTCATATAAAACATCCGAGTATTTTCAGAAATACAATACCATTGGGTCGAAACTAACCTTCATGTTACATAGTGGCATTGTGATGTATCTCTACCTTTGTTCAATATTGGACAATAAAAAAAACCTATTATGTAACAAATAAGAATACCGCTTAGCCACAGGTTAGGGACTGTTTCACACTCAAATTAGGGTATGGGTTATGTTCATTATTAGAGACCCTACAGTGACTGTAAAGTGTAGAACAGCAATAAAAGTGCTGCTCCGTTACTTTAATTGTTTTCTAAGTGCAAAATTTTATCATTCCAATATTTCCAAAGAATGTTAGGTATTCAATATCTTTCTAGTATACACGTACATTAAAACTGTAAAAGGAATATATGAAAACATAGATTTCTACTTTCAGACAAATTTGATTATATTAATTCGATTAATATTTTGGAGAAGTCTTGATGAAATAGTGCCAAAAGTTTGAAAATACCAAAAGAGAAATCAGACGCTGTAAATCGAAGGATAGACAATACAATGGCCAAAAGAAAAAGGACTCCAAAAAAACCCAACATGCAATAATTTACAAAATAATACACAAAAAGCTGTAAATCGAAGGAAAGACAATACAATGGCCAAAAGAAAAAGGACTCCAAAAAAAACCAACATGCAATAATTTACAAAATAATACACAAAAGCTGTATATCGAAGGATAGACAATACAATGGCAAAAGAAAAAGAACAAAAAAAAAGCATGCAATAATTTACAAAATAATACACAAAAGCTGTATATCGAAGGATAGACAATACAATGGCAAAAGAAAAAGGACAAAAAAAAACCATGCAATAATTTACAAAATAATACACAAAAGCTGTATATCGAAGGATAGACAATTCAATGGCCAAAAGAAAAGGGACAAAAAACATGCAATAATTTACAAAATAATACACAAAAGCTGTATATCGAAGGATAGACAATACAATGGCCAAAAGAAAAAGGACAAAGAAAAAACATGCAATAATTTACAAAATAATACACAAAAAGCTGTAAATCGAAGGAAAGACGATGCAATGGCCAAAAGAAAAAGGACAAAAAAAAAACATGCAATAATTTACAAAATAATACACAAAAGCTGTATATCGAAGGATAGACAATACAATGGCCAAAAGAAAAGGGACAAAAAACATGCAATAATTTACAAAATAATACACAAAAAGCTGTATATCGAAGGATAGACAATACAATGGCCAAAAGAAAAGGGACAAAAAACATGCAATGATTTACAAAATATTCCACAAAAAGCTGTATATCGAAGGATAGACAATTCAATGGCCAAAAGAAAAGGGACAAAAAACATGCAATGATTTACAAAATAATACACAAAAAGCTGTATATCGAAGGATAGACAATTCAATGGCCAAAAGAAAAGGGACAAAAAACATGCAATGATTTACAAAATAATACACAAAAAGATGTATATCGAAGGATAGACAATACAATGGTTAAAAGAAAAAGGACCCCCAAAAAAAACATACAATAATTTACAAAATAATACACAAAAAGCTGTAAATCGAAGGAAAGACGATACAATGGCCAACAGAAAAAGGACAAAAAAAACATGCAATAATTTACAAAATAATACACAAAAGCTGTATATCGAAGGATAGACAATACAATGGCAAAAGAAAAAGGACAAAAAAAACCCATGCAATAATTTACAAAATAATACACAAAAGCTGTATATCGAAGGATAGACAATGCAATGGCCAAAAGAAAAAGAACAAAAAAAACCATGCAATAATTTACAAAATAATACACAAAAAGCTGTATATCGAAGGATAGACAATACAATGGCCAAAAGAAAAAGGACAAAAAAAAGCATGCAATAATTTACAAAATGATACACAAAAGCTGTATATCGAAGGATAGACAATTCAATGGCCAAAAGAAAAGGGACAAAAAACATGCAATGATTTACAAAATAATACACAAAAAGATGTATATCGAAGGATAGACAATACAATGGCCAAAAGAAAAGGGACAAAAAACATGCAATAATTTACAAAATAATACACAAAAAGATGTATATCGAAGGATAGACAATACAATGGCTAAAAGAAAGAGGACCCAAAAAAAAAACATGCAATAATTTACAAAATAATACACAAAAAGCTGTAAATCGAAGGAAAGACGATACAATGGCCAAAAGAAAAAGGACAAAAAAAAAACATGCAATAATTTACAAAATAATACACAAAAGCTGTATATCGAAGGATAGACAATACAATGGCCAAAAGAAAAAGGACAAAAAAAAAACATGCAATAATTTACAAAATAATACACAAAAAGCTGTAAATCGAAGGAAAGACGATGCAATGGCCAAAAGAAAAAGGACAAAGAAAAAACATGCAATAATTTACAAAATAATACACAAAAAGCTGTAAATCGAAGGAAAGACGATGCAATGGCCAAAAGAAAAAGGACAAAAAAAAAACATGCAATAATTTACAAAATAATACACAAAAGCTGTATATCGAAGGATAGACAATACAATGGCCAAAAGAAAAGGGACAAAAAACATGCAATAATTTACAAAATAATACACAAAAAGCTGTATATCGAAGGATAGACAATACAATGGCCAAAAGAAAAGGGACAAAAAACATGCAATGATTTACAAAATATTCCACAAAAAGCTGTATATCGAAGGATAGACAATTCAATGGCCAAAAGAAAAGGGACAAAAAACATGCAATGATTTACAAAATAATACACAAAAAGCTGTATATCGAAGGATAGACAATTCAATGGCCAAAAGAAAAGGGACAAAAAACATGCAATGATTTACAAAATAATACACAAAAAGATGTATATCGAAGGATAGACAATACAATGGTTAAAAGAAAAAGGACCCCCAAAAAAAACATACAATAATTTACAAAATAATACACAAAAAGCTGTAAATCGAAGGAAAGACGATACAATGGCCAACAGAAAAAGGACAAAAAAAACATGCAATAATTTACAAAATAATACACAAAAGCTGTATATCGAAGGATAGACAATACAATGGCAAAAGAAAAAGGACAAAAAAAACCCATGCAATAATTTACAAAATAATACACAAAAGCTGTATATCGAAGGATAGACAATGCAATGGCCAAAAGAAAAAGAACAAAAAAAACCATGCAATAATTTACAAAATAATACACAAAAAGCTGTATATCGAAGGATAGACAATACAATGGCCAAAAGAAAAAGGACAAAAAAAAGCATGCAATAATTTACAAAATGATACACAAAAGCTGTATATCGAAGGATAGACAATTCAATGGCCAAAAGAAAAGGGACAAAAAACATGCAATGATTTACAAAATAATACACAAAAAGATGTATATCGAAGGATAGACAATACAATGGCCAAAAGAAAAGGGACAAAAAACATGCAATAATTTACAAAATAATACACAAAAAGATGTATATCGAAGGATAGACAATACAATGGCTAAAAGAAAGAGGACCCAAAAAAAAAACATGCAATAATTTACAAAATAATACACAAAAAGCTGTAAATCGAAGGAAAGACGATACAATGGCCAAAAGAAAAAGGACAAAAAAAAAACATGCAATAATTTACAAAATAATACACAAAAGCTGTATATCGAAGGATAGACAATACAATGGCCAAAAGAAAAAGGACAAAAAAAAAACATGCAATAATTTACAAAATAATACACAAAAAGCTGTAAATCGAAGGAAAGACGATGCAATGGCCAAAAGAAAAAGGACAAAGAAAAAACATGCAATAATTTACAAAATAATACACAAAAAGCTGTAAATCGAAGGAAAGACGATGCAATGGCCAAAAGAAAAAGGACAAAAAAAAAACATGCAATAATTTACAAAATAATACACAAAAGCTGTATATCGAAGGATAGACAATACAATGGCCAAAAGAAAAGGGACAAAAAACATGCAATAATTTACAAAATAATACACAAAAAGCTGTATATCGAAGGATAGACAATACAATGGCCAAAAGAAAAGGGACAAAAAACATGCAATAATTTATAAAATAATACACAAAAAGCTGTGTATCAAAGGATAGGCAATACAATGGCCAAAAGAAAAAGAACAAAAAAAACCATGCAATAATTTACAAAATAATACACAAAAGCTGTATATTGAAGGATAGACAATACAATGGCCAAAAGAAAAAGAACAAAAAAAAAACATGCAATAATTTACAAAATAATACACAAAAGCTGTATATTGAAGGATAGACAATACAATGGCCAAAAGAAAAGGGGCAAAAAACATGCAATAATTTACAAAATAATACACAAAAAGCTGTAAATCGAAGGATAGACAATACAATAGCCAAAAGAAAAATGAAAAAAAAAAATGCAATAATTTACAAAATAATACATAAAAGCTGTATATTGAAGGATAGACAATACAATGGCCAAAAGAAAAGGGGCAAAAAACATGCAATAATTTACAAAATAATACACAAAAGCTGTATATCGAAGGATAGGCAATACAATGGCCAAAAGAAAAAGGACAAAAACATGCAATAATTTACAAAATAATACACAAAAGCTGTATATCTAAGGATAGGCAATACAATGGCCAAAAGAAAAAGGACAAAAACATGCAATAATTTACAAAATAATACACAAAAAGCTGTATAGCTAAGGATAGACAATACAATGGCCAAAAGAAAAGGGACAACAAACATGCAATAATTTACAAAATAATACACAAACAGCTGTATATCGAAGGATAGACAATACAATGGCCAAAAGAAAAAGGACAAAAAAAACATGCAATAATTTACAAAATAATACATAAAAGCTGTATATCAAAGGATAGACAATACAATGGCCAAAAGAAAAGGGACAAAAACAAGCAATAATTTACAAAATAATACACAAACAACTGTATATCGAAGGATAGACAATACAATGGCCAAAAGAAAAGGGGCAAAAAACATGCAATAATTTACAAAATAATACACAAAAAGCTGTAAATCGAAGGATAGACAATCAATGGCCAAAAGAAAAGGGACAAAAAACATGCAATAATTTACAAAAATAATACACAAACAGCTGTATATCGAACAATAGACAATACAATGGCCAAAAGAAAAGGGACAAAAAACATGCAATAATTTACAAAATAATACACAAAAGCTGTATATCGAAGGATAGACAATACAATGGCCAAAAGAAAAGGGACAAAAACATGCAATAATTTACAAAATAATGCACAAAAAGCTGTATATCGAAGGATAGACAATACAATGGCCAAACGAAAAGGGGCAAAAAACATGCAATAATTTACAAAATAATGCACAAAAAGCTGTATATCGAAGGATAGACAATACAATGGCCAAAAGAAAAGGGACAAAAACATGCAAAAATTTACAAAATAATACACAAAAAGCTGTAAATCGAAGGATAGACAATACAAAATAATACACAAAAAGCTGTAAATCGAAGGATAGACAATCAATGGACAAAAGAAAAGGGACAAAAACATGCAATAATTTACAAAATAATACACAAAAAGCTGTATATCGAAGGATAGACAATACAATGACCAAACGAAAAGGGGCAAAAAACATGCAATAATTTACAAAATAATACACAAAAAGCTGTATATCGAAGGATAGAAAATACAATGGCCAAAAGAAAAGGGACACAAAACATGCAATAATTTACAAAATAATACACAAAAGGTGTATATCGAAGGATAGACAATACAATGGCCAAACGAAAAGGGGCAA
Source organism: Bathymodiolus brooksi (assembly GCA_963680875.1). Classification (NCBI taxonomy): domain Eukaryota; kingdom Metazoa; phylum Mollusca; class Bivalvia; order Mytilida; family Modiolidae; genus Bathymodiolus; species Bathymodiolus brooksi. The sequence continues at coordinate 149,406,652 of OY804578.1, read as the reverse complement.
AAAACATGCAATAATTTACAAAATAATACACAAACAGCTGTATATCGAAGGATAGACAATACAATGGCCAAAAGAAAAGGGACAAAAACATGCAATAATTTACAAAATAATACACAAAAAGCTGTAAATCGAAGGATAGACAATACAAAATAATACACAAAAAGCTGTAAATCGAAGGATAGACAATCAATGGACAAAAGAAAAGGGACAAAAACATGCAATAATTTACAAAATAATACACAAAAAGCTGTATATCGAAGGATAGACAATACAATGGCCAAAAGAAAAGGGACAAAAACATGCAATAATTTACAAAATAATACACAAAAAGCTGTAAATCGAAGGATAGACAATACAAAATATTACACAAAAAGCTGTAAATCGAAGGATAGACAATCAATGACCAAAAGAAAAGGGACAAAAACATGCAATAATTTACAAAATAATACACAAAAAGCTGTATATCGAAGGATAGACAATACAATGGCCAAACGAAAAGGGGCAAAAAACATGCAATAATTTACAAAATAATACACAAAAAGCTGTATATCGAAGGATAGACAATACAATGGCCAAAAGAAAAGGGACAAAAAACATGCAATAATTTACAAAATAATACACAAAAGCTGTATATCGAAGGATAGACAATACAATGGCCAAAAGAAAAGGGACAAAAACATGCAATAATTTACAAAATAATGCACAAACAGCTGTAAATCGAAGGATAGACAATACAAAATAATACACAAAAAGCTGTAAATCGAAGGATAGACAATCAATGGCCAAAAGAAAAGGGACAAAAACATGCAATAATTTACAAAATAATACACAAAAAGCTGTATATCGAAGGATAGACAATACAATGGCCAAACGAAAAGGGGCAAAAAACATGCAATAATTTACAAAATAATACACAAAAAGCTGTATATCGAAGGATAGACAATACAATGGCCAAAAGAAAAGGGACAAAAACATGCAATAATTTACAAAATAATACACAAAAGCTGTATATCGAAGGATAGACAATACAATGGCCAAAAGAAAAGGGACAAAAACATGCAATAATTTACAAAATAATACACAAAAAGCTGTATATCGAAGGATAGACAATACAATGGCCAAACGAAAAGGGGCAAAAAACATGCAATAATTTACAAAATAATACACAAACAGCTGTATATCGAAGGATAGACAATACAATGGCCAAAAGAAAAGGGACAAAAACATGCAATAATTTACAAAATAATACACAAAAAGCTGTAAATCGAAGGATAGACAATACAAAATAATACACAAAAAGCTGTAAATCGAAGAATAGACAATCAATGGCCAAAAGAAAAGGGACAAAAACATGCAATAATTTACAAAATAATACACAAAAAGCTGTATATCGAAGGATAGACAATACAATGGCCAAAAGAAAAGGGACAAAAACATGCAATAATTTACAAAATAATACACAAAAAGCTGTAAATCGAAGGATAGACAATACAAAATATTACACAAAAAGCTGTAAATCGAAGGATAGACAATCAATGGCCAAAAGAAAAGGGACAAAAACATGCAATAATTTACAAAATAATACACAAAAAGCTGTATATCGAAGGATAGACAATACAATGGCCAAACGAAAAGGGGCAAAAAACATGCAATAATTTACAAAATAATACACAAAAAGCTGTATATCGAAGGATAGACAATACAATGGCCAAAAGAAAAGGGACAAAAACATGCAATAATTTACAAAATAATACACAAAAAGCTGTATATCGAAGGATAGACAATACAATGGCCAAACGAAAAGGGGCAAAAAACATGCAATAATTTACAAAATAATACACAAAAAGCTGTATATCGAAGGATAGACAATACAATGGCCAAAAGAAAAGGGACAAAAACATGCAATAATTTACAAAATAATACACAAAAAGATGTATATCGAAGGATAGACAATACAATGGCTAAAAGAAAAAGGACAAAAAACATGCAATAATTTACAAAATAATACACAAAAAGCTGTATATCGAAGGATAGACAATACAATGGCCAAAAGAAAAGGGACAAAAACATGCAATAATTTACAAAATAATACACAAAAAGCTGTATATCGAAGGATAGACAATACAATGGCCAAACGAAAAGGGGCAAAAAACATGCAATAATTTACAAAATAATACACAAAAAGCTGTATATCGAAGGATAGACAATACAATGGCCAAAAGAAAAGGGACAAAAACATGCAATAATTTACAAAATAATACACAAAAAGCTGTATATCGAAGAATAGACAATACAATGGCCAAACGAAAAGGGGCAAAAAACATGCAATAATTTACAAAATAATACACAAAAAGCTGTATATCGAAGGATAGACAATACAATGGCCAAATCAAAAGGGACAAAAACATGCAATAATTTACAAAATAATACACAAAAAGCTGTATATCGAAGGATAGACAATACAATGGCCAAACGAAAAGGGGCAAAAAACATGCAATAATTTACAAAATATTCCACAAAAAGCTGTATATCGAAGGATAGACAATACAATGGCCAAAAGAAAAGGGACAAAAACATGCAATAATTTACAAAATAATACACAAAAAGATGTATATCGAAGGATAGACAATACAATGGCTAAAAGAAAAAGGACAAAAAACATGCAATAATTTACAAAATAATACACAAAAAGCTGTATATCGAAGGATAGACAATACAATGGCCAAAAGAAAAGGGACAAAAACATGCAATAATTTACAAAATAATACACAAAAAGCTGTATATCGAAGGATAGACAATACAATGGCCAAACGAAAAGGGGCAAAAAACATGCAATAATTTACAAAATAATACACAAAAAGCTGTATATCGAAGGATAGACAATACAATGGCCAAAAGAAAAGGGACAAAAACATGCAATAATTTACAAAATAATACACAAAAAGCTGTAAATCGAAGGATAGACAATACAATGGCCAAAAGAAAAGGGGCAAAAAGACAAACAATAATTTACAAAATATTACACCATAAGATAACGTCGATGAACTCTGGAAGGGTAAGCAGTTCCTGCATCATCAGCGGCCCCCGTCTTGGTACTCATCATTATGCACAGTATTGTTATTTATCAACATTTCCAATTGGAGACTTAAAAATAATATGACAAGTCACTTTTCTGGGATTTGGGAGTTTTGTCTGGTATCTAATTTTGAACTGAAAATGCACCCTTCAATCAAAAAGGAAGTTTGCAAATGATCAACTGCACCAGACCAGGAAAGTGAGAGTTCCAATCTAATTAGAATTAGATCTCCACACTTGCTCCATATTTTCTATCGTTGTTTTGTAGTCGTCATTACCACGCGGTGACAACAAAACAACTGATAGAAGGTAGCAAGTGTGGAGATGTAATCTTAATAAGATTGGTGAGCGTTCGTGTACAAGTGTGGAGATGTAATCTTAATAAGATTGGTCAGCGTTCGCGTACAAGTGTGGAGATGTCATTTTAATAAGATTGGTGAGCGTTCGTGTACAAGTGTGGAGATGTAATCTTAATAAGATTGGTCAGCGTTCGTGTACAAGTGTGGAGATGTAATTTTAATAAGATTGGTGAGCGTTCGTGTACAAGTATGGAGATGTAATCTTAATAAGATTGGTGAGCGTTCGTGTACAAGTGTGGAGATGTAATCTTAATAAGATTGGTGAGCGTTCGTGTACAAGTGTGGAGATGTAATCTTAATAAGATTGGTGAGCGTTCGTGTACAAGTGTGGAGATGTCATTTTAATAAGATTGGTGAGCGTTCGTGTACAAGTGTGGAGATGTAATCTTAATAAGATTGGTGAGCGTTCGTGTACAAGTGTGGAGATGTAATCTTAATAAGATTGGTGAGCGTTCATGTACAAGTGTGGAGATGTAATCTTAATAAGATTGGTGAGCGTTCGTGTACAAGTGTGGAGATGTAATCTTAATAAGATTGGTGAGCGTTCGTGTACAAGTGTGGAGATGTCATTTTAATAAGATTGGTGAGCGTTCGTGTACAAGTGTGGAGATGTAATCTTAATAAGATTGGTGAGCGTTCGTGTACAAGTGTGGAGATGTCATTTTAATAAGATTGGTGAGCGTTCGTGTACAAGTGTGGAGATGTAATTTTAATAAGATTGGTGAGCGTTCGTGTACAAGTGTGGAGATGTCATTTTAATAAGATTGGTGAGCGTTCGTGTACAAGTGTGGAGATGTAATTTTAATAAGATTGGTGAGCGTTCGTGTACAAGTGTGGAGATGTAATTCTAATAAGATTGGTGAGCGTTCGTGTACAAGTGTGGAGATGTAATCTTAATAAGATTGGTGAGCGTTCGTGTACAAGTGTGGAGATGTAATCTTAATAAGATTGGTGAGCGTTCGTGTACAAGTGTGGAGATGTAATTCTAATAAGATTGGTGAGCGTTCGTGTACAAGTGTGGAGATGTAATTTTAATAAGATTGGTGAGCGTTCGTGTACAAGTGTGGAGATGTAATTTTAATAAGATTGGTGAGCGTTCGTGTACAAGTGTGGAGATGTAATTTTAATAAGATTGGTGAGCGTTCGTGTACAAGTGTGGAGATGTAATTTTAATAAGATTGGTGAGCGTTCGTGTACAAGTGTGGAGATGTAATTTTAATAAGATTGGTGAGCGTTCGTGTACAAGTGTGGAGATCTAATTTTAATAAGATTGGTGAGCGTTCGTGTACAAGTGTGGAGATGTAATTTTAATAAGATTGGCGAGCGTTCGTGTACAAGTGTGGAGTTCTAATTTTAATAAGATTGGTGAGCGTTCGTGTACAAGTGTGGAGATGTAATTTTAATAAGATTGGTGAGCGTTCGTGTACAAGTGTGGAGTTCTAATTTTAATAAGATTGGTGAGCGTTCGTGTACAAGTGTGGATATCTAATTTTAATAAGATTGGTGAGCGTTCGTGTACAAGTGTGGAGATGTAATTTTAATAAGATTGGTGAGCGTTCGTGTACAAGTGTGGAGATCTAATTCTAATAAGATTGGTGAGCGTTCGTGTACAAGTGTGGAGATGTAATTTTAATAAGATTGGTGAGCGTTCGTGTACAAGTGTGGAGATCTAATTTTAATAAGATTGGTGAGCGTTCGTGTACAAGTGTGGAGATGTAATTTTAATAAGATTGGTGAGCGTTCGTGTACAAGTGTGGAGATCTAATTTTAATAAGATTGGTGAGCGTTCGTGTACAAGTGTGGAGATGTAATTTTAATAAGATTGGTGAGCGTTCGTGTACAAGTGTGGAGATGTAATTTTAATAAGATTGGTGACCGTTCGTGTACAAGTGTGGAGATCTAATTTTAATAAGATTGGTGAGCGTTCGTGTACAAGTGTGGAGATGTAATTTTAATAAGATTGGTGAGCGTTCGGGTACAAGTGTGGAGTTCTAATTTTAATATGATTGGTGAGCTTTCGTGTACAAGTGTGGAGATGTAATTTTAATAAGATTGGTGAGCGTTCGTGTACAAGTGTGGAGATGTAATTTTAATAAGATTGGTGAGCGTTCGTGTACAAGTGTGGAGTTCTAATTTTAATAAGATTGGTGAGCGTTCGTGTACAAGTGTGGAGATGTAATCTTAATAAGATTGGTGAGCGTTCGTGTACAAGTGTGGAGATGTAATCTTAATAAGATTGGTGAGCGTTCGTGTACAAGTGTGGAGATGTCATTTTAATAAGATTGGTGAGCGTTCGTGTACAAGTGTGGAGATGTCATTTTAATAAGATTGGTGAGCGTTCGTGTACAAGTGTGGAGATGTAATCTTAATAAGATTGGTGAGCGTTCGTGTACAAGTGTGGAGATGTAATCTTAATAAGATTGGTGAGCGTTCGTGTACAAGTGTGGAGATGTAATCTTAATAAGATTGGTGAGCGTTCGTGTACAAGTGTGGAGATGTAATCTTAATAAGATTGGTGAGCGTTCGTGTACAAGTGTGGAGATGTCATTTTAATAAGATTGGTGAGCTTTCGTGTACAAGTGTGGAGATGTAATCTTAATAAGATTGGTGAGCGTTCGTGTACAAGTGTGGAGATGTCATTTTAATAAGATTGGTGAGCGTTCGTGTACAAGTGTGGAGATGTAATTTTAATAAGATTGGTGAGCGTTCGTGTACAAGTGTGGAGATGTAATTCTAATAAGATTGGTGAGCGTTCGTGTACAAGTGTGGAGATGTAATCTTAATAAGATTGGTGAGCGTTCGTGTACAAGTGTGGAGATGTAATCTTAATAAGATTGGTGAGCGTTCGTGTACAAGTGTGGAGATGTAATTCTAATAAGATTGGTGAGCGTTCGTGTACAAGTGTGGAGATGTAATTTTAGTAAGATTGGTGAGCGTTCGTGTACAAGTGTGGAGATGTAATTTTAATAAGATTGGTGAGCGTTCGCGTACAAGTGTGGAGATGTAATTTTAATAAGATTGGTGAGCGTTCGTGTACAAGTGTGGAGATGTAATTTTAATAAGATTGGTGAGCGTTCGTGTACAAGTGTGGAGATGTAATTTTAATAAGATTGGTGAGCGTTCGTGTACAAGTGTGGAGATCTAATTTTAATAAGATTGGTGAGCGTTCGTGTACAAGTGTGGAGATGTAATTTTAATAAGATTGGCGAGCGTTCGTGTACAAGTGTGGAGTTCTAATTTTAATAAGATTGGTGAGCGTTCGTGTACAAGTGTGGAGATGTAATTTTAATAAGATTGGTGAGCGTTCGTGTACAAGTGTGGAGATCTAATTTTAATAAGATTGGTGAGCGTTCGTGTACAAGTGTGGAGTTCTAATTTTAATAAGATTGGTGAGCGTTCGTGTACAAGTGTGGATATCTAATTTTAATAAGATTGGTGAGCGTTCGTGTACAAGTGTGGAGATGTAATTTTAATAAGATTGGTGAGCGTTCGTGTACAAGTGTGTAGATCTAATTTTAATAAGATTGGTGAGCGTTCGTGTACAAGTGTGGAGATGTAATTTTAATAAGATTGGTGAGCGTTCGTGTACAAGTGTGGAGATCTAATTTTAATAAGATTGGTGAGCGTTCGTGTACAAGTGTGGAGATGTAATTTTAATAAGATTGGTGAGCGTTCGTGTACAAGTGTGGAGATGTAATTTTAATAAGATTGGTGAGCGTTCGTGTACAAGTGTGGAGATCTAATTTTAATAAGATTGGTGAGCGTTCGTGTACAAGTGTGGAGATGTAATTTTAATAAGATTGGTGAGCGTTCGGGTACAAGTGTGGAGTTCTAATTTTAATATGATTGGTGAGCTTTCGTGTACAAGTGTGGAGATGTAATTTTAATAAGATTGGTGAGCGTTCGTGTACAAGTGTGGAGATGTAATTTTAATAAGATTGTTGAGCGTTCGTGTACAAGTGTGGGGTTCTAATTTTAATAAGATTGGTGAGCGTTCGTGTACAAGTGTGGAGATCTAATTTTAATAAGATTGGTGAGCGTTCGTGTACAAGTGTGGAGATGTAATTTTAATAAGATTGGTGAGCGTTCGTGTACAAGTGTGGAGATGTAATTTTAATAAGATTGGTGAGCGTTCGTGTACAAGTGTGGAAATGTAATTTTAATAAGATTGGTGAGCGTTCGTGTACAAGTGTGGATATGTAATTTTAATAAGATTGGTGAGCGTTCGTGTACAAGTGTGGAGATCTAATTTTAATAAGATTGGTGAGCGTTCGTGTACAAGTGTGGAGTTCTAATTTTAATAAGATTGGTGAGCGTTCGTGTACAAGTGTGGAGATGTAATTTTAATAAGATTGGTGAGCGTTCGTGTACAAGTGTGGAGTTCTAATTTTAATAAGATTGGTGAGCGTTCGTGTACAAGTGTGGAGATGTATGTTTAATAAGATTGGTGAGCGTTCGTGTACAAGTGTGGAGATCTAATTTTAATAAGATTGGTGAGCGTTCGTGTACAAGTGTGGAGTTCTAATTTTAATAAGATTGGTGAGCGTTCGTGTACAAGTGTGGAGATGTAATTTTAATAAGATTGGTGAGCGTTCGTGTACAAGTGTGGAGATGTAATTTTAATAAGATTGGTGAGCGTTCGTGTACAAGTGTGGAGATCTAATTTTAATAAGATTGGTGAGCTTTCGTGTACAAGTGTGGAGATGAAATTTTAATAAGATTGGTGAGCGTTCGTGTACAAGTGTGGAAATCTAATTTTAATAAGATTGGTGAGCGTTCGTGTACAAGTGTGGAGATCTAATTTTAATAAGATTGGTGAGCGTTCGTGTACAAGTGTGGAGATGTAATCTTAATAAGATTGGTGAGCGTTCGTGTACAAGTGTGGAGATGTAATTCTAATAAGATTGGTGAGCGTTCGTGTACAAGTGTGGAGATGTAATTTTAATAAGATTGGTGAGCGTTCGTGTACAAGTGTGGAGATGTAATTTTAATAAGATTGGTGAGCGTTCGTGTACAAGTGTGGAGATGTAATTTTAATAAGATTGGTGAGCGTTCGTGTACAAGTGTGGAGATGTAATTTTAATAAGATTGGTGAGCGTTCGTGTACAAGTGTGGAGATGTAATTTTAATAAGATTGGTGAGCGTTCGTGTACAAGTGTGGAGATCTAATTTTAATAAGATTGGTGAGCGTTCGTGTACAAGTGTGGAGATGTAATTTTAATAAGATTGGCGAGCGTTCGTGTACAAGTGTGGAGTTCTAATTTTAATAAGATTGGTGAGCGTTCGTGTACAAGTGTGGAGATGTAATTTTAATAAGATTGGTGAGCGTTCGTGTACAAGTGTGGAGATGTAATTTTAATAAGATTGGTGAGCGTTCGTGTACAAGTGTGGAGTTCTAATTTTAATAAGATTGGTGAGCGTTCGTGTACAAGTGTGGATATCTAATTTTAATAAGATTGGTGAGCGTTCGTGTACAAGTGTGGAGATGTAATTTTAATAAGATTGGTGAGCGTTCGTGTACAAGTGTGGAGATGTAATTCTAATAAGATTGGTGAGCGTTCGTGTACAAGTGTGGAGATGTAATCTTAATAAGATTGGTGAGCGTTCGTGTACAAGTGTGGAGATGTAATCTTAATAAGATTGGTGAGCGTTCGTGTACAAGTGTGGAGATGTAATTCTAATAAGATTGGTGAGCGTTCGTGTACAAGTGTGGAGATGTAATTTTAATAAGATTGGTGAGCGTTCGTGTACAAGTGTGGAGATATAATTTTAATAAGATTGGTGAGCGTTCGTGTACAAGTGTGGAGATGTAATTTTAATAAGATTGGTGAGCGTTCGTGTACAAGTGTGGAGTTCTAATTTTAATAAGATTGGTGAGCGTTCGTGTACAAGTGTGGAGATCTAATTTTAATAAGATTGGTGAGCGTTCGTGTACAAGTGTGGAGATGTAATTTTAATAAGATTGGTGAGCGTTCGTGTACAAGTGTGGAGATGTAATTTTAATAAGATTGGTGAGCGTTCGTGTACAAGTGTGGAAATGTAATTTTAATAAGATTGGTGAGCGTTCGTGTACAAGTGTGGATATGTAATTTTAATAAGATTGGTGAGCGTTCGTGTACAAGTGTGGAGATCTAATTTTAATAAGATTGGTGAGCGTTCGTGTACAAGTGTGGAGTTCTAATTTTAATAAGATTGGTGAGCGTTCGTGTACAAGTGTGGAGATGTAATTTTAATAAGATTGGTGAGCGTTCGTGTACAAGTGTGGAGATGTAATCTTAATAAGATTGGTGAGCGTTCGTGTACAAGTGTGGAGATGTAATCTTAATAAGATTGGTGAGCGTTCGTGTACAAGTGTGGAGATGTAATTCTAATAAGATTGGTGAGCGTTCGTGTACAAGTGTGGAGATGTAATTTTAATAAGATTGGTGAGCGTTCGTGTACAAGTGTGGAGATGTAATTTTAATAAGATTGGTGAGCGTTCGTGTACAAGTGTGGAGATGTAATTTTAATAAGATTGGTGAGCGTTCGTGTACAAGTGTGGAGTTCTAATTTTAATAAGATTGGTGAGCGTTCGTGTACAAGTGTGGAGATCTAATTTTAATAAGATTGGTGAGCGTTCGTGTACAAGTGTGGAGATGTAATTTTAATAAGATTGGTGAGCGTTCGTGTACAAGTGTGGAGATGTAATTTTAATAAGATTGGTGAGCGTTCGTGTACAAGTGTGGAAATGTAATTTTAATAAGATTGGTGAGCGTTCGTGTACAAGTGTGGATATGTAATTTTAATAAGATTGGTGAGCGTTCGTGTACAAGTGTGGAGATCTAATTTTAATAAGATTGGTGAGCGTTCGTGTACAAGTGTGGAGTTCTAATTTTAATAAGATTGGTGAGCGTTCGTGTACAAGTGTGGAGATGTAATTTTAATAAGATTGGTGAGCGTTCGTGTACAAGTGTGGAGTTCTAATTTTAATAAGATTGGTGAGCGTTCGTGTACAAGTGTGGAGATGTATGTTTAATAAGATTGGTGAGCGTTCGTGTACAAGTGTGGAGATCTAATTTTAATAAGATTGGTGAGCGTTCGTGTACAAGTGTGGAGTTCTAATTTTAATAAGATTGGTGAGCGTTCGTGTACAAGTGTGGAGATGTAATTTTAATAAGATTGGTGAGCGTTCGTGTACAAGTGTGGAGATGTAATTTTAATAAGATTGGTGAGCGTTCGTGTACAAGTGTGGAGATCTAATTTTAATAAGATTGGTGAGCTTTCGTGTACAAGTGTGGAGATGAAATTTTAATAAGATTGGTGAGCGTTCGTGTACAAGTGTGGAAATCTAATTTTAATAAGATTGGTGAGCGTTCGTGTACAAGTGTGGAGATCTAATTTTAATAAGATTGGTGAGCGTTCGTGTACAAGTGTGGAGATGTAATCTTAATAAGATTGGTGAGCGTTCGTGTACAAGTGTGGAGATGTAATTCTAATAAGATTGGTGAGCGTTCGTGTACAAGTGTGGAGATGTAATTTTAATAAGATTGGAGAGCGTTCGTGTACAAGTGTGGAGATGTAATTTTAATAAGATTGGTGAGCGTTAGTGTACAAGTGTGGAGATCTAATTTTAATAAGATTGGTGAGCTTTCGTGTACAAGTGTGGAGATGAAATTTTAATAAGATTGGTGAGCGTTCGTGTACAAGTGTGGAAATCTAATTTTAATAAGATTGGTGAGCGTTCGTGTACAAGTGTGGAGATCTAATTTTAATAAGATTGGTGAGCGTTCGTGTACAAGTGTGGAGATGTAATCTTAATAAGATTGGTGAGCGTTCGTGTACAAGTGTGGAGATGTAATTCTAATAAGATTGGTGAGCGTTCGTGTACAAGTGTGGAGATGTAATTTTAATAAGATTGGTGAGCGTTCGTGTACAAGTGTGGAGATGTAATTTTAATAAGATTGGTGAGCGTTCGTGTACAAGTGTGGAGATGTAATTTTAATAAGATTGGTGAGCGTTCGTGTACAAGTGTGGAGATGTAATTTTAATAAGATTGGTGAGCGTTCGTGTACAAGTGTGGAGATGTAATTTTAATAAGATTGGTGAGCGTTCGTGTACAAGTGTGGAGATCTAATTTTAATAAGATTGGTGAGCGTTCGTGTACAAGTGTGGAGATGTAATTTTAATAAGATTGGCGAGCGTTCGTGTACAAGTGTGGAGTTCTAATTTTAATAAGATTGGTGAGCGTTCGTGTACAAGTGTGGAGATGTAATTTTAATAAGATTGGTGAGCGTTCGTGTACAAGTGTGGAGATCTAATTTTAATAAGATTGGTGAGCGTTCGTGTACAAGTGTGGAGTTCTAATTTTAATAAGATTGGTGAGCGTTCGTGTACAAGTGTGGATATCTAATTTTAATAAGATTGGTGAGCGTTCGTGTACAAGTGTGGAGATGTAATTTTAATAAGATTGGTGAGCGTTCGTGTACAAGTGTGGAGATGTAATTCTAATAAGATTGGTGAGCGTTCGTGTACAAGTGTGGAGATGTAATCTTAATAAGATTGGTGAGCGTTCGTGTACAAGTGTGGAGATGTAATCTTAATAAGATTGGTGAGCGTTCGTGTACAAGTGTGGAGATGTAATTCTAATAAGATTGGTGAGCGTTCGTGTACAAGTGTGGAGATGTAATTTTAATAAGATTGGTGAGCGTTCGTGTACAAGTGTGGAGATGTAATTTTAATAAGATTGGTGAGCGTTCGTGTACAAGTGTGGAGATGTAATTTTAATAAGATTGGTGAGCGTTCGTGTACAAGTGTGGAGTTCTAATTTTAATAAGATTGGTGAGCGTTCGTGTACAAGTGTGGAGATCTAATTTTAATAAGATTGGTGAGCGTTCGTGTACAAGTGTGGAGATGTAATTTTAATAAGATTGGTGAGCGTTCGTGTACAAGTGTGGAGATGTAATTTTAATAAGATTGGTGAGCGTTCGTGTACAAGTGTGGAAATGTAATTTTAATAAGATTGGTGAGCGTTCGTGTACAAGTGTGGATATGTAATTTTAATAAGATTGGTGAGCGTTCGTGTACAAGTGTGGAGATCTAATTTTAATAAGATTGGTGAGCGTTCGTGTACAAGTGTGGAGTTCTAATTTTAATAAGATTGGTGAGCGTTCGTGTACAAGTGTGGAGATGTAATTTTAATAAGATTGGTGAGCGTTCGTGTACAAGTGTGGAGATGTAATCTTAATAAGATTGGTGAGCGTTCGTGTACAAGTGTGGAGATGTAATCTTAATAAGATTGGTGAGCGTTCGTGTACAAGTGTGGAGATGTAATTCTAATAAGATTGGTGAGCGTTCGTGTACAAGTGTGGAGATGTAATTTTAATAAGATTGGTGAGCGTTCGTGTACAAGTGTGGAGATGTAATTTTAATAAGATTGGTGAGCGTTCGTGTACAAGTGTGGAGATGTAATTTTAATAAGATTGGTGAGCGTTCGTGTACAAGTGTGGAGTTCTAATTTTAATAAGATTGGTGAGCGTTCGTGTACAAGTGTGGAGATCTAATTTTAATAAGATTGGTGAGCGTTCGTGTACAAGTGTGGAGATGTAATTTTAATAAGATTGGTGAGCGTTCGTGTACAAGTGTGGAGATGTAATTTTAATAAGATTGGTGAGCGTTCGTGTACAAGTGTGGAGATCTAATTTTAATAAGATTGGTGAGCGTTCGTGTACAAGTGTGGATATGTAATTTTAATAAGATTGGTGAGCGTTCGTGTACAAGTGTGGAGATCTAATTTTAATAAGATTGGTGAGCGTTCGTGTACAAGTGTGGAGTTCTAATTTTAATAAGATTGGTGAGCGTTCGTGTACAAGTGTGGAGATGTAATTTTAATAAGATTGGTGAGCGTTCGTGTACAAGTGTGGAGTTCTAATTTTAATAAGATTGGTGAGCGTTCGTGTACAAGTGTGGAGATGTATGCTTAATAAGATTGGTGAGCGTTCGTGTACAAGTGTGGAGATGTAATTTTAATAAGATTGGTGAGCGTTCGTGTACAAGTGTGGAGATGTAATTTTAATAAGATTGGTGAGCGTTCGTGTACAAGTGTGGAGTTCTAATTTTAATAAGATTGGTGAGCGTTCGTGTACAAGTGTGGAGATCTAATTTTAATAAGATTGGTGAGCGTTCGTGTACAAGTGTGGAGATGTAATTTTAATAAGATTGGTGAGCGTTCGTGTACAAGTGTGGAGATGTAATTTTAATAAGATTGGTGAGCGTTCGTGTACAAGTGTGGAAATGTAATTTTAATAAGATTGGTGAGCGTTCGTGTACAAGTGTGGATATGTAATTTTAATAAGATTGGTGAGCGTTCGTGTACAAGTGTGGAGATCTAATTTTAATAAGATTGGTGAGCGTTCGTGTACAAGTGTGGAGTTCTAATTTTAATAAGATTGGTGAGCGTTCGTGTACAAGTGTGGAGATGTAATTTTAATAAGATTGGTGAGCGTTCGTGTACAAGTGTGGAGTTCTAATTTTAATAAGATTGGTGAGCGTTCGTGTACAAGTGTGGAGATGTATGTTTAATAAGATTGGTGAGCGTTCGTGTACAAGTGTGGAGATCTAATTTTAATAAGATTGGTGAGCGTTCGTGTACAAGTGTGGAGTTCTAATTTTAATAAGATTGGTGAGCGTTCGTGTACAAGTGTGGAGATGTAATTTTAATAAGATTGGTGAGCGTTCGTGTACAAGTGTGGAGATGTAATTTTAATAAGATTGGTGAGCGTTCGTGTACAAGTGTGGAGATCTAATTTTAATAAGATTGGTGAGCTTTCGTGTACAAGTGTGGAGATGAAATTTTAATAAGATTGGTGAGCGTTCGTGTACAAGTGTGGAAATCTAATTTTAATAAGATTGGTGAGCGTTCGTGTACAAGTGTGGAGATCTAATTTTAATAAGATTGGTGAGCGTTCGTGTACAAGTGTGGAGATGTAATCTTAATAAGATTGGTGAGCGTTCGTGTACAAGTGTGGAGATGTAATTCTAATAAGATTGGTGAGCGTTCGTGTACAAGTGTGGAGATGTAATTTTAATAAGATTGGTGAGCGTTCGTGTACAAGTGTGGAGATGTAATTTTAATAAGATTGGTGAGCGTTCGTGTACAAGTGTGGAGATCTAATTTTAATAAGATTGGTGAGCTTTCGTGTACAAGTGTGGAGATGAAATTTTAATAAGATTGGTGAGCGTTCGTGTACAAGTGTGGAAATCTAATTTTAATAAGATTGGTGAGCGTTCGTGTACAAGTGTGGAGATCTAATTTTAATAAGATTGGTGAGCGTTCGTGTACAAGTGTGGAGATGTAATCTTAATAAGATTGGTGAGCGTTCGTGTACAAGTGTGGAGATGTAATTCTAATAAGATTGGTGAGCGTTCGTGTACAAGTGTGGAGATGTAATTTTAATAAGATTGGTGAGCGTTCGTGTACAAGTGTGGAGATGTAATTTTAATAAGATTGGTGAGCGTTCGTGTACAAGTGTGGAGATGTAATTTTAATAAGATTGGTGAGCGTTCGTGTACAAGTGTGGAGATGTAATTTTAATAAGATTGGTGAGCGTTCGTGTACAAGTGTGGAGATGTAATTTTAATAAGATTGGTGAGCGTTCGTGTACAAGTGTGGAGATCTAATTTTAATAAGATTGGTGAGCGTTCGTGTACAAGTGTGGAGATGTAATTTTAATAAGATTGGCGAGCGTTCGTGTACAAGTGTGGAGTTCTAATTTTAATAAGATTGGTGAGCGTTCGTGTACAAGTGTGGAGATGTAATTTTAATAAGATTGGTGAGCGTTCGTGTACAAGTGTGGAGATCTAATTTTAATAAGATTGGTGAGCGTTCGTGTACAAGTGTGGAGTTCTAATTTTAATAAGATTGGTGAGCGTTCGTGTACAAGTGTGGATATCTAATTTTAATAAGATTGGTGAGCGTTCGTGTACAAGTGTGGAGATGTAATTTTAATAAGATTGGTGAGCGTTCGTGTACAAGTGTGGAGATGTAATTCTAATAAGATTGGTGAGCGTTCGTGTACAAGTGTGGAGATGTAATCTTAATAAGATTGGTGAGCGTTCGTGTACAAGTGTGGAGATGTAATCTTAATAAGATTGGTGAGCGTTCGTGTACAAGTGTGGAGATGTAATTCTAATAAGATTGGTGAGCGTTCGTGTACAAGTGTGGAGATGTAATTTTAATAAGATTGGTGAGCGTTCGTGTACAAGTGTGGAGATCTAATTTTAATAAGATTGGTGAGCGTTCGTGTACAAGTGTGGAGATGTAATTTTAATAAGATTGGTGAGCGTTCGTGTACAAGTGTGGAGTTCTAATTTTAATAAGATTGGTGAGCGTTCGTGTACAAGTGTGGAGATCTAATTTTAATAAGATTGGTGAGCGTTCGTGTACAAGTGTGGAGATGTAATTTTAATAAGATTGGTGAGCGTTCGTGTACAAGTGTGGAGATGTAATTTTAATAAGATTGGTGAGCGTTCGTGTACAAGTGTGGAAATGTAATTTTAATAAGATTGGTGAGCGTTCGTGTACAAGTGTGGATATGTAATTTTAATAAGATTGGTGAGCGTTCGTGTACAAGTGTGGAGATCTAATTTTAATAAGATTGGTGAGCGTTCGTGTACAAGTGTGGAGTTCTAATTTTAATAAGATTGGTGAGCGTTCGTGTACAAGTGTGGAGATGTAATTTTAATAAGATTGGTGAGCGTTCGTGTACAAGTGTGGAGATGTAATCTTAATAAGATTGGTGAGCGTTCGTGTACAAGTGTGGAGATGTAATCTTAATAAGATTGGTGAGCGTTCGTGTACAAGTGTGGAGATGTAATTCTAATAAGATTGGTGAGCGTTCGTGTACAAGTGTGGAGATGTAATTTTAATAAGATTGGTGAGCGTTCGTGTACAAGTGTGGAGATGTAATTTTAATAAGATTGGTGAGCGTTCGTGTACAAGTGTGGAGATGTAATTTTAATAAGATTGGTGAGCGTTCGTGTACAAGTGTGGAGTTCTAATTTTAATAAGATTGGTGAGCGTTCGTGTACAAGTGTGGAGATCTAATTTTAATAAGATTGGTGAGCGTTCGTGTACAAGTGTGGAGATGTAATTTTAATAAGATTGGTGAGCGTTCGTGTACAAGTGTGGAGATGTAATTTTAATAAGATTGGTGAGCGTTCGTGTACAAGTGTGGAGATGTAATTTTAATAAGATTGGTGAGCGTTCGTGTACAAGTGTGGATATGTAATTTTAATAAGATTGGTGAGCGTTCGTGTACAAGTGTGGAGATCTAATTTTAATAAGATTGGTGAGCGTTCGTGTACAAGTGTGGAGTTCTAATTTTAATAAGATTGGTGAGCGTTCGTGTACAAGTGTGGAGATGTAATTTTAATAAGATTGGTGAGCGTTCGTGTACAAGTGTGGAGTTCTAATTTTAATAAGATTGGTGAGCGTTCGTGTACAAGTGTGGAGATGTATGCTTAATAAGATTGGTGAGCGTTCGTGTACAAGTGTGGAGATCTAATTTTAATAAGATTGGTGAGCGTTCGTGTACAAGTGTGGAGTTCTAATTTTAATAAGATTGGTGAGCGTTCGTGTACAAGTGTGGAGATGTAATTTTAATAAGATTGGTGAGCGTTCGTGTACAAGTGTGGAGATGTAATTTTAATAAGATTGGTGAGCGTTCGTGTACAAGTGTGGAGATCTAATTTTAATAAGATTGGTGAGCTTTCGTGTACAAGTGTGGAGATGAAATTTTAATAAGATTGGTGAGCGTTCGTGTACAAGTGTGGAAATCTAATTTTAATAAGATTGGTGAGCGTTCGTGTACAAGTGTGGAGATCTAATTTTAATAAGATTGGTGAGCGTTCGTGTACAAGTGTGGAGATGTAATCTTAATAAGATTGGTGAGCGTTCGTGTACAAGTGTGGAGATGTAATTCTAATAAGATTGGTGAGCGTTCGTGTACAAGTGTGGAGATGTAATTTTAATAAGATTGGTGAGCGTTCGTGTACAAGTGTGGAGATGTAATTTTAATAAGATTGGTGAGCGTTCGTGTACAAGTGTGGAGATGTAATTTTAATAAGATTGGTGAGCGTTCGTGTACAAGTGTGGAGATGTAATTTTAATAAGATTGGTGAGCGTTCGTGTACAAGTGTGGAGATGTAATTTTAATAAGATTGGTGAGCGTTCGTGTACAAGTGTGGAGATCTAATTTTAATAAGATTGGTGAGCGTTCGTGTACAAGTGTGGAGATGTAATTTTAATAAGATTGGCGAGCGTTCGTGTACAAGTGTGGAGTTCTAATTTTAATAAGATTGGTGAGCGTTCGTGTACAAGTGTGGAGATGTAATTTTAATAAGATTGGTGAGCGTTCGTGTACAAGTGTGGAGATCTAATTTTAATAAGATTGGTGAGCGTTCGTGTACAAGTGTGGATATCTAATTTTAATAAGATTGGTGAGCGTTCGTGTACAAGTGTGGAGATGTAATTTTAATAAGATTGGTGAGCGTTCGTGTACAAGTGTGGAGATGTAATTCTAATAAGATTGGTGAGCGTTCGTGTACAAGTGTGGAGATGTAATCTTAATAAGATTGGTGAGCGTTCGTGTACAAGTGTGGAGATGTAATTCTAATAAGATTGGTGAGCGTTCGTGTACAAGTGTGGAGATGTAATTTTAATAAGATTGGTGAGCGTTCGTGTACAAGTGTGGAGATGTAATTTTAATAAGATTGGTGAGCGTTCGCGTACAAGTGTGGAGATGTAATTTTAATAAGATTGGTGAGCGTTCGTGTACAAGTGTGGAGATGTAATTTTAATAAGATTGGTGAGCGTTCGTGTACAAGTGTGGAGATGTAATTTTAATAAGATTGGTGAGCGTTCGTGTACAAGTGTGGAGATCTAATTTTAATAAGATTGGTGAGCGTTCGTGTACAAGTGTGGAGATGTAATTTTAATAAGATTGGCGAGCGTTCGTGTACAAGTGTGGAGTTCTAATTTTAATAAGATTGGTGAGCGTTCGTGTACAAGTGTGGAGATGTAATTTTAATAAGATTGGTGAGCGTTCGTGTACAAGTGTGGAGATCTAATTTTAATAAGATTGGTGAGCGTTCGTGTACAAGTGTGGAGTTCTAATTTTAATAAGATTGGTGAGCGTTCGTGTACAAGTGTGGATATCTAATTTTAATAAGATTGGTGAGCGTTCGTGTACAAGTGTGGAGATGTAATTTTAATAAGATTGGTGAGCGTTCGTGTACAAGTGTGGAGATCTAATTTTAATAAGATTGGTGAGCGTTCGTGTACAAGTGTGGAGATCTAATTTTAATAAGATTGGTGAGCGTTCGTGTACAAGTGTGGATATCTAATTTTAATAAGATTGGTGAGCGTTCGTGTACAAGTGTGGAGATGTAATTTTAATAAGATTGGTGAGCGTTCGTGTACAAGTGTGGAGATGTAATTCTAATAAGATTGGTGAGCGTTCGTGTACAAGTGTGGAGATGTAATCTTAATAAGATTGGTGAGCGTTCGTGTACAAGTGTGGAGATGTAATTCTAATAAGATTGGTGAGCGTTCGTGTACAAGTGTGGAGATGTCATTTTAATAAGATTGGTGAGCGTTCGTGTACAAGTGTGGAGATGTAATTTTAATAAGATTGGTGAGCGTTCGCGTACAAGTGTGGAGATGTAATTTTAATAAGATTGGTGAGCGTTCGTGTACAAGTGTGGAGATGTAATTTTAATAAGATTGGTGAGCGTTCGTGTACAAGTGTGGAGATGTAATTTTAATAAGATTGGTGAGCGTTCGTGTACAAGTGTGGAGATCTAATTTTAATAAGATTGGTGAGCGTTCGTGTACAAGTGTGGAGATGTAATTTTAATAAGATTGGCGAGCGTTCGTGTACAAGTGTGGAGTTCTAATTTTAATAAGATTGGTGAGCGTTCGTGTACAAGTGTGGAGATGTAATTTTAATAAGATTGGTGAGCGTTCGTGTACAAGTGTGGAGATCTAATTTTAATAAGATTGGTGAGCGTTCGTGTACAAGTGTGGAGTTCTAATTTTAATAAGATTGGTGAGCGTTCGTGTACAAGTGTGGATATCTAATTTTAATAAGATTGGTGAGCGTTCGTGTACAAGTGTGGAGATGTAATTTTAATAAGATTGGTGAGCGTTCGTGTACAAGTGTGGAGATCTAATTTTAATAAGATTGGTGAGCGTTCGTGTACAAGTGTGGAGATGTAATTTTAATAAGATTGGTGAGCGTTCGTGTACAAGTGTGGAGATCTAATTTTAATAAGATTGGTGAGCGTTCGTGTACAAGTGTGGAGATGTAATTTTAATAAGATTGGTGAGCGTTCGTGTACAAGTGTGGAGATGTAATTTTAATAAGATTGGTGAGCGTTCGTGTACAAGTGTGGAGATCTAATTTTAATAAGATTGGTGAGCGTTCGTGTACAAGTGTGGAGATGTAATTTTAATAAGATTGGTGAGCGTTCGGGTACAAGTGTGGAGTTCTAATTTTAATATGATTGGTGAGCTTTCGTGTACAAGTGTGGAGATGTAATTTTAATAAGATTGGTGAGCGTTCGTGTACAAGTGTGGAGATGTAATTTTAATAAGATTGGTGAGCGTTCGTGTACAAGTGTGGAGTTCTAATTTTAATAAGATTGGTGAGCGTTCGTGTACAAGTGTGGAGATCTAATTTTAATAAGATTGGTGAGCGTTCGTGTACAAGTGTGGAGATGTAATTTTAATAAGATTGGTGAGCGTTCGTGTACAAGTGTGGAGATGTAATTTTAATAAGATTGGTGAGCGTTCGTGTACAAGTGTGGAAATGTAATTTTAATAAGATTGGTGAGCGTTCGTGTACAAGTGTGGATATGTAATTTTAATAAGATTGGTGAGCGTTCGTGTACAAGTGTGGAGATCTAATTTTAATAAGATTGGTGAGCGTTCGTGTACAAGTGTGGAGTTCTAATTTTAATAAGATTGGTGAGCGTTCGTGTACAAGTGTGGAGATGTAATTTTAATAAGATTGGTGAGCGTTCGTGTACAAGTGTGGAGTTCTAATTTTAATAAGATTGGTGAGCGTTCGTGTACAAGTGTGGAGATGTATGTTTAATACGATTGGTGAGCGTTCGTGTACAAGTGTGGAGATCTAATTTTAATAAGATTGGTGAGCGTTCGTGTACAAGTGTGGAGTTCTAATTTTAATAAGATTGGTGAGCGTTCGTGTACAAGTGTGGAGATGTAATTTTAATAAGATTGGTGAGCGTTCGTGTACAAGTGTGGAGATGTAATTTTAATAAGATTGGTGAGCGTTCGTGTACAAGTGTGGAGATCTAATTTTAATAAGATTGGTGAGCTTTCGTGTACAAGTGTGGAGATGAAATTTTAATAAGATTGGTGAGCGTTCGTGTACAAGTGTGGAAATCTAATTTTAATAAGATTGGTGAGCGTTCGTGTACAAGTGTGGAGATCTAATTTTAATAAGATTGGTGAGCGTTCGTGTACAAGTGTGAAGATCTAATTTTAACAAGATTGGTGAGCGTTCGTGTACAAGTGTGGAGATCTAATTTTAATAAGATTGATGAGCGTTCGTGTACAAGTGTGGAGATCTAATTTTAATAAGATTGGTGAGCGTTCGTGTACAAGTGTGGAGATGTAATTTTAATAAGATTGGTGAGCGTTCGTGTACAAGTGTGGAGATGTAATTTTAATAAGATTGGTGAGCGTTCGTGTACAAGTGTAGAGTTCTAATTTTAATAAGATTGGTGAGCGTTCGTGTACAAGTGTGGAGATGTAATTTTAATAAGATTGGTGAGCGTTCGTGTACAAGTGTGGAGATGTAATTTTAATAAGATTGGTGAGCGTTCGTGTACAAGTGTAGAGTTCTAATTTTAATAAGATTGGTGAGCGTTCGTGTACAAGTGTGGAGATGTAATTTTAATAAGATTGGTGAGCGTTCGTGTACAAGTATGGAGATCTAATTTTAATAAGATTGGTGAGCGTTCGTGTACAAGTGTGGAGTTCTAATTTTAATAAGATTGGTGAGCGTTCGTGTACAAGTGTGGAGATGTAATTTTAATAAGATTGGTGAGCGTTCGTGTACAAGTGTGGAGATGTAATTTTAATAAGATTGGTGAGCGTTCGTGTACAAGTGTGGAGATCTAATTCTAATAAGATTGGTGAGCGTTCGTGTACAAGTGTGGAGATCTAATTCTAATAAGATTGGTGAGCGTTCGTGTACAAGTGTGGAGATCTAATTTTAATAAGATTGGTGAGCGTTCGTGTACAAGTGTGGAGATGTAATTTTAATAAGATTGGTGAGCGTTCGTGTACAAGTGTGGAGATGTAATTTTAATAAGATTGGTGAGCGTTCGTGTACAAGTGTGGAGATGTAATTTTAATAAGATTGGTGAGCGTTCGTGTACAAGTGTGGAGTTCTAATTTTAATAAGATTGGTGAGCGTTCGTGTACAAGTGTGGAGATGTAATCTTAATAAGATTGGTGAGCGTTCGTGTACAAGTATGGAGATCTAATTTTAATAAGATTGGTGAGCGTTCGTGTACAAGTGTGGAGTTCTAATTTTAATAAGATTGGTGAGCGTTCGTGTACAAGTGTGGAGATGTAATTTTAATAAGATTGGTGAGCGTTCGTGTACAAGTGTGGAGATGTAATTTTAATAAGATTGGTGAGCGTTCGTGTACAAGTGTGGAGATCTAATTCTAATAAGATTGGTGAGCGTTCGTGTACAAGTGTGGAGATCTAATTCTAATAAGATTGGTGAGCGTTCGTGGACAAGTGTGGAGATCTAATTTTAATAAGATTGGTGAGCGTTCGTGTACAAGTGTGGAGATGTAATTTTAATAAGATTGGTGAGCGTTCGTGTACAAGTGTGGAGATCTAATTTTAATAAGATTGGTGAGCGTTCGTGTACAAGTGTGGAGATGTAATTTTAATAAGATTGGTGAGCGTTCGTGTACAAGTGTGGAGATCTAATTTTAATAAGATTGGTGAGCGTTCATGTACAAGTGTAGAGATGTAATTTTAATAAGATTGGTGAGCGTTCGTGTACAAGTGTGGATATGTAATTTTAATAAGATTGGTGAGCGTTCGTGTACAAGTGTGGAGATGTAATTTTAATAAGATTGGTGAGCGTTCGTGTACAAGTGTGGAGATGTAATTTTAATAAGATTGGTGAGCGTTCGTGTACAAGTGTGGAGTTCTAATTTTAATAAGATTGGTGAGCGTTCGTGTACAAGTGTGGAGATGTAATTTTAATAAGATTGGTGAGCGTTCGTGTACAAGTGTGGAGATCTAATTTTAATAAGATTGGTGAGCGTTCGTGTACAAGTGTGGAGTTCTAATTTTAATAAGATTGGTGAGCGTTCGTGTACAAGTGTGGAGATGTAATTTTAATAAGATTGGTGAGCGTTCGTGTACAAGTGTGGAGATGTAATTTTAATAAGATTGGTGAGCGTTCGTGTACAAGTGTGGAGATCTAATTTTAATAAGATTGGTGAGCGTTCGTGTACAAGTGTGGAGATGTAATTTTAATAAGATTGGTGAGCGTTCGTGTACAAGTGTGGAGATCTAATTTTAATAAGATTGGTGAGCGTTCGTGTACAAGTGTGGAAATCTAATTTTAATAAGATTGGTGAGCGTTCGTGTACAAGTGTGGAGATCTAATTTTAATAAGATTGGTGAGCGTTCGTGTACAAGTGTGAAGATCTAATTTTAACAAGATTGGTGAGCGTTCGTGTACAAGTGTGGAGATGTAATTTTAATAAGATTGATGAGCGTTCATGTACAAGTGTGGAGATCTAATTTTAATAAGATTGGTGAGCGTTCGTGTACAAGTGTGGAGATGTAATTTTAATAAGATTGGTGAGCGTTCGTGTACAAGTGTGGAGATGTAATATTAATAAGATTGGTGAGCGTTCGTGTACAAGTGTGGAGATCTAATTTTAATAAGATTGGTGAGCGTTCGTGTACAAGTGTGGAGATGTAATTTTAATAAGATTAAAGAGCGTTCGTGTATAAGTGTGGAGTTCTAATTTTAATAAGATTGGTGAGCGTTCGTGTACAAGTGTGGAGATGTAATTTTAATAAGATTGGTGAGCGTTCGTGTACAAGTGTGGAGATCTAATTTTAATAAGATTGGTGAGCGTTCGTGTACAAGTGTGGAGTTCTAATTTTAATAAGATTGGTGAGCGTTCGTGTACAAGTGTGGAGATGTAATTTTAATAAGATTGGTGAGCGTTCGTGTACAAGTGTGGAAATCTAATTTTAATAAGATTGGTGAGCGTTCGTGTACAAGTGTGGAGATCTAATTTTAATAAGA
This sequence comes from Bathymodiolus brooksi, assembly GCA_963680875.1. Classification (NCBI taxonomy): domain Eukaryota; kingdom Metazoa; phylum Mollusca; class Bivalvia; order Mytilida; family Modiolidae; genus Bathymodiolus; species Bathymodiolus brooksi. The sequence goes on along the minus strand of OY804578.1, from coordinate 149,382,858 downwards.
TTGGTGAGCGTTCGTGTACAAGTGTGAAGATCTAATTTTAACAAGATTGGTGAGCGTTCGTGTACAAGTGTGGAGATCTAATTTTAATAAGATTGATGAGCGTTCATGTACAAGTGTGGAGATCTAATTTTAATAAGATTGGTGAGCGTTCGTGTACAAGTGTGGAGATGTAATTTTAATAAGATTGGTGAGCGTTCGTGTACAAGTGTGGAGATGTAATATTAATAAGATTGGTGAGCGTTCGTGTACAAGTGTGGAGATCTAATTTTAATAAGATTGGTGAGCGTTCGTGTACAAGTGTGGAGATGTAATTTTAATAAGATTAAAGAGCGTTCGTGTATAAGTGTGGAGTTCTAATTTTAATAAGATTGGTGAGCGTTCGTGTACAAGTGTGGAGATGTAATTTTAATAAGATTGGTGAGCGTTCGTGTACAAGTGTGGAGATCTAATTTTAATAAGATTGGTGAGCGTTCGTGTACAAGTGTGGAGTTCTAATTTTAATAAGATTGGTGAGCGTTCGTGTACAAGTGTGGAGATGTAATTTTAATAAGATTGGTGAGCGTTCGTGTACAAGTGTGGAGATGTAATTTTAATAAGATTGGTGAGCGTTCGTGTACAAGTGTGAAGATGTAATTTTAATAAGATTGGTGAGCGTTCGTGTACAAGTGTGGAGATCTAATTTTAATAAGATTGGTGAGCGTTCGTGTACAAGTGTGGAGATGTAATTTTAATAAGATTGGTGAGCGTTCGTGTACAAGTGTGGAGATCTAATTTTAATAAGATTGGTGAGCGTTCATGTACAAGTGTGGAGATGTAATTTTAATAAGATTGGTGAGCGTTCGTGTACAAGTGTGGAGATGTAATTTTAATAAGATTGGTGAGCGTTCGTGTACAAGTGTGGAGATGTAATTTTAATAAGATTGGTGAGCGTTCGTGTACAAGTGTGGAGATGTAATTTTAATAAGATTGGTGAGCGTTCGTGCACAAGTGTGGAGTTCTAATTTTAATAAGATTGGTGAGCGTTCGTGTACAAGTGTGGAGATGTAATTTGAATAAGATTGGTGAGCGTTCGTGTACAAGTGTGGAGATCTAATTTTAATAAGATTGGTGAGCGTTCGTGTACAAGTGTGGAGATGTAATTTTAATAAGATTGGTGAGCGTTCGTGTACAAGTGTGGAGATGTAATTTTAATAAGATTGGTGAGCGTTCGTGTACAAGTGTGGAGATCTAATTTTAATAAGATTGGTGAGCGTTCGTGTACAAGTGTGGAGATGTAATTTTAATAAGATTGGTGAGCGTTCGTGTGCAAGTGTGGAGATCTAATTTTAATAAGATTGGTGAGCGTTCGTGTACAAGTGTGGAAATCTAATTTTAATAAGATTGGTGAGCGTTCGTGTACAAGTGTGGAGATCTAATTTTAATAAGATTGGTGAGCGTTCGTGTACAAGTGTGAAGATCTAATTTTAACAAGATTGGTGAGCGTTCGTGTACAAGTGTGGAGATCTAATTTTAATAAGATTGATGAGCGTTCGTGTACAAGTGTGGAGATCTAATTTTAATAAGATTGGTGAGCGTTCGTGTACAAGTGTGGAGATGTAATTTTAATAAGATTGGTGAGCGTTCGTGTACAAGTGTGGAGATGTAATTTTAATAAGATTGGTGAGCGTTCGTGTACAAGTGTGGAGATGTAATTTTAATAAGATTGGTGAGCGTTCGTGTACAAGTGTGGAGATCTAATTTTAATAAGATTGGTGAGCGTTCGTGTACAAGTGTGGAGTTCTAATTTTAATAAGATTGGTGAGCGTTCGTGTACAAGTGTGGAGATGTAATTTTAATAAGATTGGTGAGCGTTCGTGTACAAGTGTGGAGATGTAATTTTAATAAGATTGGTGAGCGTTCGTGTACAAGTGTGAAGATGTAATTTTAATAAGATTGGTGAGCGTTCGTGTACAAGTGTGGAGATGTAATTTTAATAAGATTGGTGAGCGTTCGTGTACAAGGGTGGAGATCTAATTTTAATAAGATTGGTGAGCGTTCGTGTACAAGTGCGGAGATCTAATTCTAATAAGATTGGTGAGCGTTCGTGTACAAGTGTGGAGATGTAATTTTAATAAGATTGGTGAGCGTTCGTGTACAAGTGTGGAGATGTAATTTTAATAAGATTGGTGAGCGTTCGTGTACAAGTGTGGAGATCTAATTTTAATAAGATTGGTGAGCGTTCGTGTACAAGTGTGGAGATCTAATTTTAATAAGATTGGTGAGCGTTCGTGTACAAGTGTGGAGATGTAATTTTAATAAGATTGGTGAGCGTTCATGTACAAGTGTGGAGATGTAATTTTAATAAGATTGGTGAGCGTTCGTGTACAAGTGTGGAGATCTAATTTTAATAAGATTGGTGAGCGTTCGTGTACAAGTGTGAAGATCTAATTTTAATAAGATTGGTGAGCGTTCGTGTACAAGTGTGGAGATCTAATTTTAATAAGATTGGTGAGCGTTCGTGTACAAGTGTGGAGATCTAATTTTAATAAGATTGGTGAGCGTTCGTGTACAAGTGTGGAGATCTAATTTTAATAAGATTGGTGAGCGTTCGTGTACAAGTGTGGAGATGTAATTTTAATAAGATTGGTGAGCGTTCGTGTACAAGTGTGGAGATCTAATTTTAATAAGATTGGTGAGCGTTCGTGTACAAGTGTGGAGATCTAATTTTAATAAGATTGGTGAGCGTTCGTGTACAAGTGTGGAGATCTAATTTTAATAAGATTGGTGAGCGTTCGTGTACAAGTGTGAAGATCTAATTTTAATAAGATTGGTGAGCGTTCGTGTACAAGTGTGGAGATCTAATTTTAATAAGATTGATGACCGTTCGTGTACAAGTGTGGAGATCTAATTTTAATAAGATTGGTGAGCGTTCGTGTACAAGGGTGGAGATCTAATTTTAATAAGATTGGTGAGCGTTCGTGTACAAGTGTGGAGATGTAATTTTAATAAGATTGGTGAGCGTTCGTGTACAAGTGTGGAGATCTAATTTTAATAAGATTGGTGAGCGTTCGTGTACAAGTGTGGAGATGTAATTTTAATAAGATTGGTGAGCGTTCGTGTACAAGTGTGGAGTTCTAATTTTAATAAGATTGGTGAGCGTTCGTGTACAAGTGTGGAGATGTAATTTGAATAAGATTGGTGAGCGTTCGTGTACAAGTGTGGAGATCTAATTTTAATAAGATTGGTGAGCGTTCGTGTACAAGTGTGGAGATGTAATTTTAATAAGATTGGTGAGCGTTCGTGTACAAGTGTGGAGATGTAATTTTAATAAGATTGGTGAGCGTTCGTGTACAAGTGTGGAGATCTAATTTTAATAAGATTGGTGAGCGTTCGTGTACAAGTGTGGAGATGTAATTTTAATAAGATTGGTGAGCGTTCGTGTACAAGTGTGGAGATCTAATTTTAATAAGATTGGTGAGCGTTCGTGTACAAGTGTGGAAATCTAATTTTAATAAGATTGGTGAGCGTTCGTGTACAAGTGTGGAGATCTAATTTTAATAAGATTGGTGAGCGTTCGTGTACAAGTGTGAAGATCTAATTTTAACAAGATTGGTGAGCGTTCGTGTACAAGTGTGGAGATCTAATTTTAATAAGATTGATGAGCGTACGTGTACAAGTGTGGAGATCTAATTTTAATAAGATTGGTGAGCGTTCGTGTACAAGTGTGGAGATGTAATTTTAATAAGATTGGTGAGCGTTCGTGTACAAGTGTGGAGATGTAATTTTAATAAGATTGGTGAGCGTTCGTGTACAAGTGTGGAGATGTAATTTTAATAAGATTGGTGAGCGTTCGTGTACAAGTGTGGAGATCTAATTTTAATAAGATTGGTGAGCGTTCGTGTACAAGTGTGGAGTTCTAATTTTAATAAGATTGGTGAGCGTTCGTGTACAAGTGTGGAGATGTAATTTTAATAAGATTGGTGAGCGTTCGTGTACAAGTGTGGAGATGTAATTTTAATAAGATTGGTGAGCGTTCGTGTACAAGTGTGAAGATGTAATTTTAATAAGATTGGTGAGCGTTCGTGTACAAGTGTGGAGATGTAATTTTAATAAGATTGGTGAGCGTTCGTGTACAAGTGTGGAGATCTAATTTTAATAAGATTGGTGAGCGTTCGTGTACAAGTGTGGAGTTCTAATTTTAATAAGATTGGTGAGCGTTCGTGTACAAGTGTGGAGATGTAATTTTAATAAGATTGGTGAGCGTTCGTGTACAAGTGTGGAGATGTAATTTTAATAAGATTGGTGAGCGTTCGTGTACAAGTGTGAAGATGTAATTTTAATAAGATTGGTGAGCGTTCGTGTACAAGTGTGGAGATCTAATTTTAATAAGATTGGTGAGCGTTCGTGTACAAGTGTGGAGATGTAATTTTAATAAGATTGGTGAGCGTTCGTGTACAAGTGTGGAGATCTAATTTTAATAAGATTGGTGAGCGTTCATGTACAAGTGTGGAGATGTAATTTTAATAAGATTGGTGAGCGTTCGTGTACAAGTGTGGAGATGTAATTTTAATAAGATTGGTGAGCGTTCGTGTACAAGTGTGGAGATGTAATTTTAATAAGATTGGTGAGCGTTCGTGTACAAGTGTGGAGATGTAATTTTAATAAGATTGGTGAGCGTTCGTGTACAAGTGTGGAGTTCTAATTTTAATAAGATTGGTGAGCGTTCGTGTACAAGTGTGGAGATGTAATTTGAATAAGATTGGTGAGCGTTCGTGTACAAGTGTGGAGATGTAATTTTAATAAGATTGGTGAGCGTTCGTGTACAAGTGTGGAGATGTAATTTTAATAAGATTGGTGAGCGTTCGTGTACAAGTGTGGAGATGTAATTTTAATAAGATTGGTGAGCGTTCGTGTACAAGTGTGGAGATCTAATTTTAATAAGATTGGTGAGCGTTCGTGTACAAGTGTGGAGATGTAATTTTAATAAGATTGGTGAGCGTTCGTGTACAAGTGTGGAGATCTAATTTTAATAAGATTGGTGAGCGTTCGTGTACAAGTGTGGAAATCTAATTTTAATAAGATTGGTGAGCGTTCGTGTACAAGTGTGGAGATCTAATTTTAATAAGATTGGTGAGCGTTCGTGTACAAGTGTGAAGATCTAATTTTAACAAGATTGGTGAGCGTTCGTGTACAAGTGTGGAGATCTAATTTTAATAAGATTGATGAGCGTTCGTGTACAAGTGTGGAGATCTAATTTTAATAAGATTGGTGAGCGTTCGTGTACAAGTGTGGAGATGTAATTTTAATAAGATTGGTGAGCGTTCGTGTACAAGTGTGGAGAAGTAATTTTAATAAGATTGGTGAGCGTTCGTGTACAAGTGTGGAGATGTAATTTTAATAAGATTGGTGAGCGTTCGTGTACAAGTGTGGAGATCTAATTTTAATAAGATTGGTGAGCGTTCGTGTACAAGTGTGGAGTTCTAATTTTAATAAGATTGGTGAGCGTTCGTGTACAAGTGTGGAGATGTAATTTTAATAAGATTGGTGAGCGTTCGTGTACAAGTGTGGAGATGTAATTTTAATAAGATTGGTGAGCGTTCGTGTACAAGTGTGAAGATGTAATTTTAATAAGATTGGTGAGCGTTCGTGTACAAGTGTGGAGATGTAATTTTAATAAGATTGGTGAGCGTTCGTGTACAAGTGTGGAGATCTAATTTTAATAAGATTGGTGAGCGTTCGTGTACAAGTGTGGAGATCTAATTTTAATAAGATTGGTGAGCGTTCGTGTACAAGTGTGGAGATCTAATTTTAATAAGATTGGTGAGCGTTCGTGTACAAGTGTGAAGATCTAATTTTAATAAGATTGGTGAGCGTTCGTGTACAAGTGTGGAGATCTAATTTTAATAAGATTGATGACCGTTCGTGTACAAGTGTGGAGATCTAATTTTAATAAGATTGGTGAGCGTTCGTGTACAAGGGTGGAGATCTAATTTTAATAAGATTGGTGAGCGTTCGTGTACAAGTGCGGAGATCTAATTCTAATAAGATTGGTGAGCGTTCGTGTACAAGTGTGGAGATGTAATTTTAATAAGATTGGTGAGCGTTCGTGTACAAGTGTGGAGATGTAATTTTAATAAGATTGGTGAGCGTTCGTGTACAAGTGTGGAGATCTAATTTTAATAAGATTGGTGAGCGTTCGTGTACAAGTGTGGAGATCTAATTTTAATAAGATTGGTGAGCGTTCGTGTACAAGTGTGGAGATGTAATTTTAATAAGATTGGTGAGCGTTCATGTACAAGTGTGGAGATGTAATTTTAATAAGATTGGTGAGCGTTCGTGTACAAGTGTGGAGATCTAATTTTAATAAGATTGGTGAGCGTTCGTGTACAAGTGTGAAGATCTAATTTTAATAAGATTGGTGAGCGTTCGTGTACAAGTGTGGAGATCTAATTTTAATAAGATTGGTGAGCGTTCGTGTACAAGTGTGGAGATCTAATTTTAATAAGATTGGTGAGCGTTCGTGTACAAGTGTGGAGATCTAATTTTAATAAGATTGGTGAGCGTTCGTGTACAAGTGTGGAGATGTAATTTTAATAAGATTGGTGAGCGTTCGTGTACAAGTGTGGAGATCTAATTTTAATAAGATTGGTGAGCGTTCGTGTACAAGTGTGGAGATCTAATTTTAATAAGATTGGTGAGCGTTCGTGTACAAGTGTGGAGATCTAATTTTAATAAGATTGGTGAGCGTTCGTGTACAAGTGTGAAGATCTAATTTTAATAAGATTGGTGAGCGTTCGTGTACAAGTGTGGAGATCTAATTTTAATAAGATTGATGACCGTTCGTGTACAAGTGTGGAGATCTAATTTTAATAAGATTGGTGAGCGTTCGTGTACAAGGGTGGAGATCTAATTTTAATAAGATTGGTGAGCGTTCGTGTACAAGTGCGGAGATCTAATTCTAATAAGATTGGTGAGCGTTCGTGTACAAGTGTGGAGATGTAATTTTAATAAGATTGGTGAGCGTTCGTGTACAAGTGTGGAGATGTAATTTTAATAAGATTGGTGAGCGTTCGTGTACAAGTGTGGAGATCTAATTTTAATAAGATTGGTGAGCGTTCGTGTACAAGTGTGGAGATCTAATTTTAATAAGATTGGTGAGCGTTCGTGTACAAGTGTGGAGATGTAATTTTAATAAGATTGGTGAGCGTTCATGTACAAGTGTGGAGATGTAATTTTAATAAGATTGGTGAGCGTTCGTGTACAAGTGTGGAGATCTAATTTTAATAAGATTGGTGAGCGTTCGTGTACAAGTGTGAAGATCTAATTTTAATAAGATTGGTGAGCGTTCGTGTACAAGTGTGGAGATCTAATTTTAATAAGATTGGTGAGCGTTCGTGTACAAGTGTGGAGATCTAATTTTAATAAGATTGGTGAGCGTTCGTGTACAAGTGTGGAGATCTAATTTTAATAAGATTGGTGAGCGTTTGTGTACAAGTGTGGAGATGTAATTTTAATAAGATTGGTGAGCGTTCGTGTACAAGTGTGGAGATGTAATTTTAATTAGATTGGTGTGCGTTCGTGTACAAGTGTGGAGATGTAATTTTAATAAGATTGGTGAGTGTTCGTGTATGGTATTGACTTTGTCTCTTTATATAGGATCTTTTAGAAGAATTCGGAACAGTTCCAAGAGAGTGGTATTGTTTTTGTTTTTCATTTCATTAATTGGGAGATAATTGTATTGTATTTGAAAATTTCACGGCATCAATTGGAGATTTGATGGTCGCAAATTGAGTTTACTGGTGACGGTTTAGCGGAGCCAGTAAACGGATATTTGCGACCATTAAATCCACAATTGATGCCGTGAAAATTTGACTGCATTCAATAGGTTATTCTTAGATATGATGTAATAAAACCGATTGATGCATGTTTGATACGAGAGCAGTAAGCCGACCATTTCTAGCACATCTGGCACTCTTGAATGGAAACACGTATAGCACCAAAAACACAATCAGAACCTTTAATTTTGAGCCAAAAATCGTTCTGGTAAAATATCAAACCACAAATCGTTCTGGTAAAATATCAAAAGTATCGATAACACAGTAAATAGACCTTAAGTTTAAAAAAAAAAGAAAAAAAAGAAGAAGAAGAATCCTTGTGTTCACAGACGAAGGACGACACACTCATACCTTTATGCGACCATAAAATATTTACGGTGGTATAAATATGTGTTAATGCAGGTATCTGCGGTAAATTCTTACTTTTATTGAAACTGTATAACATCTTTCGGATGCTAATAAAGGACGAAGTCCTTTTAACGGTAGGCTGTCCGATTTTTCCTCCTTTCTATATTGATAGCCAAATATCTGTTCACCGGAAGTTTCAAAAAATAGATTAATTGATATTTAGAAACGCAAAAGAAATATATTTCAATGAAAAATTCCCAATTCTTTAATTATTTACTCTATGCAAATCGGAATGGACTTGAAATAAAATTCTAATAAAAAAATCTCTTTCTACGAAACTCTCGACGGAAGAGCGGCGTAGGTAAAATGAACGGAACAGCCATAACAAATCGGCTACAAAATTCATTCAAAATAAAAGATAATAACGTGTACGGATCATCGTATTATTGAAATTTTAGGACTTCGTCCTTCAAACAGGTTGCCTGTCTCATATTAACTTTGATAAGGACACATCTTAATCTTATTTTGCTGTGTGTCAGACTCGCAAAAACATCCGCATGACATTTTATTGAAAAACAAATAACTAAGTGAAGTTTCCACTACTATTTACACAGTTACAATAACGCCATGTCGTAACTCTATAGTGTTGTCAATTATTGGATTATAACTAATTGTATTACATATTCAATATCTTTGAAATATACAAGAAGCTAATACAATTTATTTACTAACTGTCAGACTCAGTAATCACGAATCATTTAATAGGTTGAAAACGAATTGACATTTAACTTGTATTTACGTATTAAAAACACTCAAAACATTGTGAAATTTAATCTTAATTCTACACTCTCTAGCATTTTCTCCGTTAAAATTGTTGATTACATTTATTAATACCGGCTTATCTTCTAATCCATACTTTAAGGTCTTTCAACTTTATATCTATATATTTTTCTATAAGAAAAAGAAGAAAATTAACAATTTCTCTCTCTTTATTTTATACTTTATACTTTTTTATACGCAAGGATTTCGTCGGAATCTCTGCAGATTCGTAACTTTAAAATAACTAAGAATATTTGCTGTATAATTCATATATTCACCGCATCGGTGGTGTAATGGTTAGCGTGCTCGCCTCGAGTGTGGTAGATCGTGGGTTCGATCCCCGGTAGGGTCAAACCAAAGACAATAAAATTGGTATTTGTTGCTTCTGCGCTAAGCACGCAGCATTAAGGAGAAAGAACAAAGACTGGATGGCTCTGAATCACAATAATGTGTCCGAGTGGAGCCACATGTTTATCCGCGGACTGTTGTTTCAGTGACCTAGCACTATAAAAATCCAACTCAGCGTGATGGTCTAGAGCAAGACGGACCTCATCATCATCTCATTGAAAATTAACTTGTTCTCGCAATGATATAGCTGAAAAATTGCTGAATTGGCGTTAAACAACAATCACTCACTCACTCACTCACTCACTCTTATCTATTCATAATGTTAATATATATCAGTATGTAACATTCCTAGAGCCTATATTTGTAAAATAAACTATCATACCAATATTTTTGTTTCACAGTGATTCTTGTATTAACCATTGGAATTAACACACATATCACAAACAAATCCAGTTTAATGTAAGACAAGGCAGGAATAACCAGCATACAACAATGTAGGGCATTATGATGTCACACCGACCACGTGGTTATCAGTGGAGCAGTTTAGGACATTACAAAGTCGTATCGACCATGTGGTTCTCAGTGGAGCAGCTTCGGACATTGCAAAGTAGTATCGATCACGTGGTTCTCAGTGGAGCTACTTAGGACATTGCAAAGTCTTATCGATCACATGGTTCTCAATGGAGCAGCTCATTGCAAAGTCGTATCGACCACGTGGTTATCAGTGGACCAGTTTAGGACATGACGAATAGCAGTAGTATCGTCGACGTGGTTCTCAGTGGAGCAGTTGGGACATTGCAAAGTCGTATCGACCATGCGGTTCTTTATGGAGCAGTTTAGGACATTGCAAAGTCGTATCGTCCACGTGGTGCTCAGTGGAGCAGCTAGGACATTACAAAGTCGTATCGACCACATGGTCTTCAATGGAGCAGTTTAGAACATTACAAAGTCGTATCGTCCACGTGGTTCTCAGTGGATCAGCTAGGATATTACAAAGTCGTATCGACCACGTGGTTCTCAATGGAGCAGTCTAAGACATTGCAAAGTCGTATCGACCACGTGGTTCTCAGTGTAGCAGTCTAGGACATTGCAAAATCGTATCGACCACGTGGTTCTCAGTGGAGCAGCTTAGGACATTACAAAGTTGTATCGTCCACGTGGTTCTCAGTGTAGCAGTCTAGGACATTGCAAAATCTATCGACCACGTGGTTCTTAGTGGAGCAGCTTAGGACATTACAAAGTTGTATCGTCCACGTGGTTGTCAGTGAGCAGCTTAGGACATTACAAAGTAGTATCAATCACGTGGTTCTCAGTGGATCAGCTAGGACATTACAAAGTCGTATCGACCACGTGGTTCTCAATGGAGCAGTCTAAGACATTGCAAAGTCGTATCGACCACGTGGTTCTCAGTGTAGCAGTCTAGGACATTGCAAAGTCGTATCGACCACATGAATCTCAGTGGAGCAGCTTAGGACATTACAAAGTTGCATCGTCCACGTGGTTGTCAGTGGAGCAGCTTGGGACATTACAGAGTCGTATCGTCCACGTGGTTCTCAGTGGAACAGCTTAGGACATTACAAAGTCGTATAAACCATGTGGTTCTCAGTCGAGCAGTGTGGGAAATTGTGATGTCGCACCGACTACGAGATTCTCAATCTTATTACCAAGTCATACATACTATATAGTTCTTAATGGATTTGTGCTAGACATTGCGAAGTGGCAACGACCACGTGATTCTAAATGAAGCAGAATAGGACACTCGGAAGTCGTACCGACCACATGCTTCTCGGTGGAGCAGTTTTGGTAAATACCATGTCGAACCGACCACCAGTCTCTCAATAGAGCAACATATGGTATCACGGAATGCATCAATTCCAGGATTATCAGTGGAGCAGTATAGGATTCTTCCATATCCCACCGATCACGTGGCTTTCCGTGCCGCAGTATAGGACATTTATTAGTCGCATTGATAAAGTGGTTCTCAGCGGACTTAATTGTTTAAAAAAATAATATATCACATAAAATATATTACTATGTACATACTAACACCAAGCGTAGAAAATGTAATGAATATCCTTTGTCAATGTGTGACGTAAAAATATTTTTGACATTTACGTCACCGAATATGGTACTGCTTTGACAACTATTTTACCTATTTTGTTCCTGTATTTAAATACTGTTACAGTGACAGCCGGAACCTTTGAACCGTAATGAGAGCGGGAGGTTTGGCGCCTTAAAATCTGATTCAACCCACCATTTCTTTAGAAATGCCTGTACCAAGTCAGGGTCATTACGGTTTTCACAGTTTCCCGGTTGTTGACTGATTTTGTCTGTTTATATAATTATGAGTTTTGACTTTCCCTTTGTAAGATTGTTCGGAGTTCGGTAATTTTGTTATTACCTTTATTTAAAGGATAATTATAATTATTGAAAAAAACATAACTGAAATACAATATCTACACAATTTTTGCTATTTTAAGCCTTTGCACCAGTGATATGTACTTTAAATGTACCTTCCTATTGTATTGCTCTTGTAAGGAGACAAATAAGAGTGGGATAATGTTACTTTGTTGAAATGCGTGGGTGTCAAATTGTATACAAATCTGTGACCAATTTAATTTTAAAATACATAGACTATTAGATGCTATGAATAGTTGATATTAAATCTGTTATTATTGTCGTGGTGTAAATATTATCAAAATTATTTAAAATGTTTTCAATGTAAATTCGATTATTTCGAGAACTTTTGTTAATTCAATATTTATATTCTCTTTGTCAAATTAGCCATTTAAAGTCAAATGTGTCAAATTAAGGAGATTAAGTTTTTTAATTACTCAGTTTTTGTTAATTTCATATCTATTGTTATAATTCGCTCATAATCCGATAGGTTTCAACATGTCATTTCATGAGTAACAACAAGTCGTTGTCATGAAAATTGGTATAAATTCAGACCCAAAATAGTGTAATAATCAATGAGGATCGAATAGTGTACGGACATCGTATGTTGTGTATGTTTTACTGTTATACTGGACTTATCGTAATTGTTATATAAGGAATGTTTTTTTCCCAACTGTTCTGGATTTATGGAACAAACTAGGTAATGATACTAGGAACATTCAGTCATTATCTTCATTCAAGATTAAACTTAATGAAGATGTTGATAAATCTCCTAGCTTCTACTCTATTGGTTCTCGCAGCTTAAATATTTGGCATTGCCAACTTCGTAATGAAGCAAGCAGTTTAAATCACCACTTGTTTCAGTCTCATCTGTCTGACAGCTCCCAGTGTGCCTGTGGGGATACAATTGAAAATAATGTCCATTATTTTTATGTTTTTTATTCAATGTTCATAAGACACATAATACAATTTTTTAATTCTCTAAGAAAGTTTCAAGATGGTTTAAATTTTGATACATTATTGAAAGGCTCACCAATCCTTACTGTAGAGGAGAATATTGAGATATTCGATGCTGTTCACCATTTCATTACTGGTAGTAGAAGATTCACATGATTCAATAAATTTTCCTTTACTCTGTATTTGGTTATATAACATTGAAAAGTCTTCCCATATATAGCTCCAAATCTTTAATTTTTTCAGTTTAATTAATAGCTGTAAATCTTTCAATTATTCAGGTCTCCCTTCCCCCTCCCCCCTTTACCCAATTTGTACTTGCCTATCTCAATCACTATTTTGCTTAGATATTTCCCCCCTTATTTACTTATTTGTCTCTTCTTCCTCCATCTCTCCCAAATTCCCTTTATTCAATTATAGATATATATACTGAAAAAGAGTTAATTCATATTGATATGGTGGACCTCACTTAATTAGCGAATATGATTTCATAATTTCAGTTTACATTTTGTATATATTGTGTGTTAAATGTAAGTTCAAAAGAAAAAAGAGAAAGATACTTTTTTTTGTCTTTTTTGTGTGTGTATGATTCTGCTATTAATATACGTATTATATCATACCTATTAACAAAATAAGAAAAGAAAGGTAAGGAGAGGGGAAAGAAAGGGATTTTTGTTTTTGTTTTTTTGGTATGATTCTGCTATTAATATACATGTGTTTATGCTTGGTAATTAAGATGAATTGCATGTATACATGATGGGTAGATTGCTCTATGTCTTATGTAAATTGTTTTCTAATTGTTCCATCTTGTTGTTGGAGAGGATTTGCATAGGCATAGCCTGTTATACAATCATATTGATTTATCAATAAAATATTTGAAATGAAAAAAATCTGTTATATTGGACTACCACATGTGAACACTGTTCATTTGCTATGTAAAATATTATTTGGATTTATTAATAGAACATTTAGATGAAACCAGTTTTATTATATCTACCTGCTAGTTTTCCCCACGTGTAAATTCTCCACACGCTATTATTATCAATTATATAGTTTGTACTAAGAGTAATGGTATTTTATATAATTGTACTAAGAGTAATGGTATTTTATATAGTTTGTACTAAGAGTAATGGTATTTTATATAGTTTGTACTAAGAGTAATGGTATTTTATATAGTTTGTGCTAAGAGTAATGGTATTTTATATAGCTTGTACTAAGAGTAATGGTATTTTATATAGTTTGTACTAAGAGTAATGGTATTTTATATAGTTTGTACTAAGAGTAATGGTATTTTATATAGTTTGTACAAAAAGTAATGGTATTTTATATTGTTTGTACTAAGAGTAATGGTATTTTATATAGTTTGTACTAAGAGTAATGGTATTTTATATAGTTTGTGCAAAGAGTAATGGTATTTTATATAGCTTGCACTAAGAGTAATGGTATTTTATTTAGTTTGTACTAAGAGTAATGGTATTTTATATAGTTTGTACAAAAAGTAATGGTATTTTATATAGTTTGTACAAAAAGTAATGGTATTTTATAATGTTTATAATTGTTTATTTATATCTATAAAGAGTTTGAAGATACCAAAGGGGTAATCATCATATTACCAACCATCAAGAGGGGGTATCATCATATTAGCAGCCATCAACAGGGGGGTTACGATCTCATTTACCGGTTTAACCCCACACTATTTAGTTGACTGTCACAAGCCAATACCATCGAAATATGTTCATTGTTTTATTGATTGTTTGTTTGGTGGTGCTTAACCTCACTTTCAACAATATTTTAGCTATATCGTGACTGTCAGTTTTATTGGTGGATGACACTGGATTACCAGGAGAAAATCACCGACCTATCGCAAATCACTGACAAACTATATCACATAATGTTGTACACCTCGCCCTGATCGAGATTCGAACTCACAACATCAGTGGTGATAGGCACTGATTGCATAGGCAGTTGTAAATCCAACTACCATACGATCACGGCCACGACGGCCCCTGTTTTATTGATATTGGTGGAATTGTTACCATCACTGTTTTGATTAGCTTTGCTGTCTCATAATGTTACAAATATAAGACATAAATGGCGTAAAGAATGTTTTCTCACTTTTGAGACAGACCCGTTCCTATTTTTAGCGATTTGAGATTTTCTTATCTTGCACTAGTGCAAGACAAAAAAATCACGTGCGTTTTACCGGCAAATGCTTGCTGTACAGTTTATGTCAATGGATAACAAAATTGCGGGAAAACGCTCGATGGAATGTAAAGAAAACAATTCTAAAGGTGTTTACAGTGAGAAATAAAATCAAACACCCGAAAAAGTACAAGATAGGGAAATCTCCGACACCCTTGGGTAAGATTTCAATCGTTCTCTAACTCGGCAAGCCTCGTAAGAGAACGATTGAAATCTTACCCTCGGGTGTCGGAGATTTCCCTATCTTGTACTCTCCCCGGTGTTAGATTCTATATATCTTTACGAGATTCTGTCTCTATATTGATTATTGCTAAACTTTCCTTAACATTGTTACACTTTGTAAAATATAGTTAATTAAATTTCATTGATTGATGGTGTAAAAACACTTAATATTACAAAGTACACAAACAATTTATAATTTGGGTTTGGTCTTATTTATAATTATTTTTTTGACAAAGTAAATACAGACAAGCCGACCTTAAAGGGCACTTCTGTATGTATCACTGTCTATAAAGGTCACTTCTGTATATATCACTGTCTATAAAGGTCACTTCTGTATATATCACTGTCTATAAAGAGCACTTCTGTATATATCA
Source organism: Bathymodiolus brooksi (assembly GCA_963680875.1). NCBI lineage: Eukaryota > Metazoa > Mollusca > Bivalvia > Mytilida > Modiolidae > Bathymodiolus > Bathymodiolus brooksi. The sequence goes on along the minus strand of OY804578.1, from coordinate 149,367,380 downwards.
CTGTCTATAAAGGTCACTTCTGTATGTATCACTGTCTATAAAGGTCACTTCTGTATGTATCACTGTCTATAAAGGTCACTTCTGTATGTATCACTGTCTATAAAGGTCACTTCTGTATGTATCACTGTCTATAAAGGTCACTTCTGTATGTATCACTGTCTATAAAGGTCACTTCTGTATGTATCACTGTCTATAAAGAGCACTTCTGTATATATCACTGTCTATAAAGGTCACTTCTGTACATATCACTGTCTATAAAGGTCACTTCTGTATGTATCACTGTCTATAAAGAGCACTTCTGTATATATCACTGTCTATAAAGGTCACTTCTGTACATATCACTGTCTATAAAGGTCACTTCTGTATATATCACTGTCTATAAAGGTCACTTCTGTATATATCACTGTCTATAAAGGTCACTTCTGTATATATCACTGTCTATAAAGGTCACTTCTGTATGTACCACTGTCTATAAAGAGCACTTCTGTATATATCACTGTCTATTAAGGTCACTTCTGTACATATCACTGTCTATAAAGGTCACTTCTGTATATATCACTGTCTATAAAGGTCACTTCTGTATATATCACTGTCTATAAAGGGCACTTCTGTATATATCACTGTCTATAAAGGGCACTTCTGTATATATCACTGTCTATAAAGGGCACTTCTGTTTATATCACTGTCTATAAAGGTCAGCCTCATTTTCCTATTAATGAATAGTGCATACAATTTTAACCTGTATATAAACGGCAACTAGTCATATTAAAAGCTTTAAAAATAAACTTACAGGTACTATCTCTTTAATGTCGTTGATTTTGGTGATTTTTTGAAAGTTTATTTTTGCGTTGAAAGTTGATATATACCTTCCAAACATGAGTATTAAACGTCGTTTTGGCGAGATTCGACCACAAAGCGTGTATTTTCATTGTTATTTGTGTGTAGCTTGTATCTCAGTATCATTAATTTAATGCATGTCCCAATTCACGAACTACATGCATAATGGCAATGATGAACTCTTAATGCTTCCTTCAATTCCATCCAACAGTCATTTTGATGGCCTACGTTAACTTTTGTTTTATTAAAATTCGCCAAAACTTCTTTCTGTTTCTTTTTTGCAGAATCAGTTAAAATTCTCGTACGACGCGCATGCGTAGTAAAATGTCACCTAATGTCATCTGAAAAGTGGGTATATTGTCGTCCAGACGTACTGGAATTTATGTTCGTGATGCGTTTTCATGAAAATAAAAGAGAATGGATGGACTTTTTACTTTAAAACTCGATAATTAGTGTTGATTTATGTTTTTAATGATTGTCTTGTCATCCATTTTACATATTAGTTTACTTACTATTATCTAGCTAATATAAACAGAAATAGGGACATCAAACAATAGATTAACCTTAGAATGTAAACAGAAATAGGGACATCAAACAATAGATTAATCTTAGAATGTAAACAGTAAATGTTTTATAACCTTGAAATACACAGAATATAAGTTTTATAGATTAACCTTAGAATGTAAACAGTAAATGTTTTATAACCTTAAAATACACAGAATATAAGTTTTATAGATTAACCTTAAAATAAACAGAATATAAGTTTTATAGATTAACCTTAGAATGTAAACAGTAAATGTTTTATAACCTTAAAATACACAGAATATAAGTTTTATAGATTAACCTTAAAATAAACAGAATATAAGTTTTATAGATTAACCTTAGAATGTAAACAGTAAATGTTTTATAACCTTAAAATACACAGAATATAAGTTTTATAGATTAACCTTAGAATGTAAACAGTAAATGTTTTATAACCTTGAAATACACAGAATATAAGTTTTATAGATTAACCTTAGAATGTAAACAGTAAATGTTTTATAACCTTAAAATACACAGAATATAAGTTTTATATATTAACCTTAAAATAAACAGAATATAAGTTTTATAGATTAACCTTAGAATGTAAACAGTAAATGTTTTATAACCTTAAAATACACAGAATATAAGTTTTATAGATTAACCTTAGAATGTAAACAGTAAATGTTTTATAACCTTAAAATACACAGAATATAAGTTTTATATATTAACCTTAAAATAAACAGAATATAAGTTTTATAGATTAACCTTAGAATGTAAACAGTAAATGTTTTATAACCTTAAAATACACAGAATATAAGTTTTATAGATTAACCTTAAAATACACAGAATATAAGTTTTATAGATTAACCTTAGAATGTAAACAGTAAATGTTTTATAACCTTAAAATACACAGAATATAAGTTTTATAGATTAACCTTAAAATAAACAGAATATAAGTTTTATAGATTAACCTTAGAATGTAAACAGTAAATGTTTTATAACCTTAAAATACACAGAATATAAGTTTTATAGATTAACCTTAAAATACACAGAATATAAGTTTTATAGATTAACCTTAAAATACACAGAATATAAGTTTTATAGATTAACCTTAAAATAAACAGAATATAAGTTTTATATATTAACCTTAAAATAAACAGAATATAAGTTTTATAGATTAACCTTAGAATGTAAACAGTAAATGTTTTATAACCTTAAAATACACAGAAAAAAACTTTTATAGATTAACCTTAGAATGTAAACAGTAAATGTTTTATAACCTTAAAATACACAGAATATAAGTTTTATAGATTAACCTTAGAATGTAAACAGTAAATGTTTTATAACCTTAAAATACACAGAATATAAGTTTTATAGATTAACCTTAGAATGTAAACAGTAAATGTTTTATAACCTTAAAATACACAGAATATAAGTTTTATAGATTAATCTTAGAATGTAAACAGTAAATGTTTTATAACCTTAAAATACACAGAATATAAGTTTTATAGATTAACCTTAAAATGTAAACAGTAAATGTTTTATAACCTTAAAATACACAGAATATAAGTTTTATAGATTAACCTTAGAATGTAAACAGTAAATGTTTTATAACCTTAAAATACACAGAATATAAGTTTTATAGATTAACCTTAGAATGTAAACAGTAAATGTTTTATAACCTTAAAATACACAGAATATAAGTTTTATAGATTAACCTTAGAATGTAAACAGTAAATGTTTTATAACCTTAAAATACACAGAATATAAGTTTTATAGATTAACCTTAGAATGTAAACAGTAAATGTTTTATAACCTTAAAATACACAGAATATAAGTTTTATAGATTAACCTTAAAATGTAAACAGTAAATGTTTTATAACCTTAAAATAAACAGAATATAAGTTTTATAGATTAACCTTAAAATACACAGAATATAAGTTTTATAGATTAACCTTAAAATGTAATAAAAGTTCTATAGTATTAATGTGCAAATAAATAGAACGTATTCAATCGATATTTGCACTAATGCATCATTTATATAAGTTGGGAGGTTAGGTACACATGCACATGCCTCGACCGATGAACGTATATTAGTGTGAATATTAAAGATACATTGATCGAGACAAGTACTTGTGGTGTGGGACCATACAATTAGCTTAGCCGGCCACTTTTTATTGAAGTACATATACCAAACAAGGAGAGCGAGTGGAGTTTTCATGTCAATATGTTTTAGAGGTATACCTATTGGATCTCTTTAACTAATGTCACGTGGTGGTATTTTTATTTTTATTTTTCATTTTATTTTTTCATGTGATTCATTGTCAGTCATATTCCAGTATTTGATCATGGGATTCATTGTCAGTCATATTCCAGTATTTGATCATGGGATTCATTGTCAGTCATATTCCAGTATTTGATCATGGGATTCATTGTCAGTCATATTCCAATATTTAATCATGGGATTCATTGTAAGTCATATTCCAGTATTTGATCATGTGATTCATTGTCAGTCATATTCCAGTATTTGATCATGGGATTCATTGTCAGTCATATTCCAATATTTAATCATGGGATTCATTGTCAGTCATATTCCAGTATTTGATCATGGGATTCATTGTCAGTCATATTCCAGTATTTGATCATGTGATTCATTGTAAGTCATATTCCAGTATTTGATCATGGGATTCATTGTCAGTCATATTCCAGTATTTGATCATGGGATTCATTGTCAGTCATATTCCAGTATTTGATCATGGGATTCATTGTCAGTCATATTCCAGTATTTGATCATGTGATTCATTGTCAGTCATATTCCAGTATTTGATCATGTGATTCATTGTCAGTCATATTCCAGTATTTTTTCATGTGATTCATTGTAAGTCATATTCCAGTATTTTTTCATGTGATTCATTGTAAGTCATATTCCAGTATTTTTTCATGTGATTCATTGTAAGTCATATTCCAGTATTTTTTCATGTGATTCATTGTAAGTCATATTCCAGTATTTTTTCATGTGATTCATTGTAAGTCATATTCCAGTATTTGATCATGTGATTCATTGTAAGTCATATTCCAGTATTTTTTCATGTGATTCATTGTAAGTCATATTCCAGTATTTTTTCATGTGATTCATTGTAAGTCATATTCCAGTATTTGATCATGTGATTCATTGTCAGTCATATTCCAGTATTTTTCATGTGATTCATTGTCAGTCATATTCCAGTATTTGATCATGTGATTCATTGTAAGTCATATTCCAGTATTTGATCATGTGATTCATTGTCAGTCATATTCCAGTATTTGAGGATGTGATTCATTGTAAGTCATATTCCAGTATTTGATCATGTGATTCATTGTAAGTCATATTCCAGTATTTGATCATGTGATTCATTGTCAGTCATATTCCAGTATTTGATCATGTGATTCACTGTCAGTCATATTCCAGTATTTGAGGATGTGATTCATTGTAAGTCATATTCCAGTATTTGATCATGTGATTCATTGTAAGTCATATTCCAGTATTTGATCATGTGATTCATTGTAAGTCATATTCCAGTATTTGATCATGTGATTCATTGTCAGTCATATTCCAGTATTTTTTCATGTGATTCATTGTCAGTCATATTCCAGTATTTGATCATGTGATTCATTGTCAGTCATATTCCAGTATTTGATCATGTGATTCATTGTAAGTCATATTCCAGTATTTGATCATGTGATTCATTGTCAGTCATATTCCAGTATTTGAGGATGTGATTCATTGTAAGTCATATTCCAGTATTTGATCATGTGATTCATTGTCAGTCATATTCCAGTATTTGATCATGTGATTCATTGTCAGTCATATTCCAGTATTTGAGGATGTGATTCATTGTAAGTCATATTCCAGTATTTGATCATGTGATTCATTGTAAGTCATATTCCAGTATTTGATCATGTGATTCATTGTCAATCATATTCCAGTATTTGATCATGTGATTCATTGTAAGTCATATTCCAGTATTTGAGGATGTGATTCATTGTAAGTCATATTCCAGTATTTGATCATGTGATTCATTGTCAGTCATATTCCAGTTTTTGATCATGTGATTCATTGTAAGTCATATTCCAGTATTTGATCATGTGATTCATTGTCAGTCATATTCCAGTATTTGATCATGTGATTCATTGTCAGTCATATTCCAGTATTTGAGGATGTGATTCATTGTCAGTCATATTCCAGTATTTAATCATGTGATTCATTGTCAGTCATATTCTAGTATTTGATCATGTGATTCATTGTAAGTCATATTCCAGTATTTGAGGATGGGATTCATTGTCAGTCATATTCCAGTATTTGATCATGTGATTCATTGTCAATCATATTCCAGTATTTGATCATGTGATTCATTGTCAGTTATATTCCAGTATTTGATCATGGGATTCATTGTCAGTCATATTCCAGTATTTGATCATGTGATTCGTTGTCAGTCATATTCCAGTATTTGATCATGTGATTCATTGTCAGTCATATTCCAGTATTTGATCATGTGATTCATTGTCAGTCATATTCCAGTATTTGGTCATGTGATTCATTGTCAGTCATATTTCAGTATTTGATCATGGGATTCATTGTCAGTCATATTCCAGTATTTGTTCGTGGAATTCATTGTCAGTCATATTCCAGTATTTGATCATGTGATTCATTGTCAGTCATATTCCAGTATTTGATCATGGGATTCGTTGTCACTCATATTCCAGTATTTGATCATGAGATTCATTGTCAGTCATATTCCAGTATTTGAGGATTAGATTCATTGTCAGTCATATTCCAGTATTTGATCATGTGATTCATTGTCAGTCATATTCCAGTATTTGATCATGGGATTCGTTGTCACTCATATTCCAGTATTTGAGGATGGGATTCATTGTCAATCATATTCCAGTATTTGTTCATGGGATTCATTGTCGGTCATATTCCAGTATTTGTTCATGGGATTCATTGTCAGTCATATTCCAGTATTTGAGGATGGGATTCATTGTCAGTCATATTCCAGTATTTGATCATTGGATTCATTGTAAGTCATATTCCAGTATTTGAGGATGGGATTCATTGTCAGTCATATTCCAGTATTTGATCATGGGATTCATTGTAAGTCATATTCCAGTATTTGAGGATGGGATTCATTGTCAGTTATATACCAGTATTTGGTCATGGGATTCATTGTCAGTCATATTCCAGTATTTGATCATGGGATTCATTGTAAGTCATATTCCAGTATATGAGGATGGGATTCATTGTCAGTTATATACCAGTATTTGATCGTGGGATTCATTGTCAGTCATATTCCAGTATGTTTTCCAGAAGGAATGGAAAATGATTTTCAGTGGAATTATAAACGTTTTAATTTGTCCAGATGTCAACTGACATTAAGATAAACTATTCTGATTGATTTGTATTTATCTTATTATTACTAAAATACATTGTTCACCCGTGCATCACTGTGTATAACACTTGTTCACCCGTGGATCACTGTGAATAACCCTTGTTCACCCGTGCATCACTGTGTATAACCCTTGTTCACCCGTGCATCACTGTGTATAACCACAAGATTTGGACATGTTTATCTTCGGTACAATAGAAAGTGAGTATTTAATCAATCCCTTATTAAGAAGATAGTTTCTTCACAATTAAGAACAACAAATTCAATCTTACTGACTGGTCGAGAACATTTGATTAAGTTCTAAGACCTGTATAACCCACCACAGATGAATGGAACTTTTAACCTGTAGTTAATTTACTTTTGTGATTATTATGTGACAAATGTCGGTATGTCATAACGATGAATGAATACGGGCGATATACTCTTGCTAACACTATCATCAAATTGCTGGATAGCTCAACAAAATAACACATATATAAGACAACAATCTAAGAGCTCCCATCAAGACAACAATCTTTGAGATCCCTTCAAGACAACAACCTGAGCGCTCCCATGAAGACAACAATCTGAGAGCTAATATCTAGACAACAATCACATAGCTCCCATCAAGACACCAATCTCAGAGCTCCCATCATGACAACAATCCAGAGCTCACATCAAGACAACAATCTGAGAGCTCCCATCAAGACAACAATCTGAGAGCTCCCATCAAGACAACAATCTGTGAGCTCCCACCAAGACAACAATCTGAGAGCTCCCATTACGAAAACAATCACAGAGCTCACATCAAGACAACAATCTCAGAGCTCCCACTAAGACAACAATCTGAGACCTCACATCAAGACAGCAATCTCAGAGCTCCCATTAAGACAACAATCTGAGAGCTTCCATCAAGACAACAATCTGAGACCTCCCATCAAGACAACAATCTCACAGCTCCAATCAAGTCAACAATCTGAGAACTCCCATCAAGAAAACAATCTCAGAGCCCCCATGAAGAAAACAATCTAAGAGCTCCAACCAAGACAACAATCTGAGAACTACAATCAAGACAACAACCTGCACAATCCAATCAAGAAAACAATCTGAGAGCTCCCATCAAGACAACAATCTCACAGCTCCCATGAAGACAACAATCTCAGAGCTCCCAAGAAGAAACCAATCTCAGAGCTCCAATCAAGACAACAACCTGAACACTCCCATCAAGAAAACAATATCAGAGTTCCCATCAAGAAAACAATCTAAGAGCTCCCATCAACACAACAATCTCAGAGTTCCCATCAAGGCAACAATCTGCGAGCTCCCATCAACACAACAATTTCAGAGTTCCCATCAAGACAACAATCACAGAGTTCCCATCAAGAAAACAATCTGAGAGCTCCCATCAAGACAACAATCTCAGAGTTCCTATCAAGACAACAATCTGAGAGCTCCCATCAAGAAAACAATCTAAGAGCTCCCATCAAGACAACAATATGAGAGTTCCCATCAAGACAACCATCTAAGAGTTCCCTTCAGGACACCAATCTCAGAGCTCCCATCAAGAGAAAAAGCATCAGAGCTCCCATCGAGACAACAATCTCAGAGATTCCATCAAGAAAACCATTTGAGAACTCCCATCAAGACACCAATCTCAGAGCTCCCATCATGACAGCAATCACAGAGCTCACATCAAGACAACAATCGGAGTGCTCCCATCAAGACAACAATCTGAGAGCTCCCATCAAGACAACAATCTGAAGCTCCCATTAAGAAAACAATCTCAGAGCTCGCATGAAGACAACAATCTGAGAGCTCACATCCAGACAGCAATCTCAGAGCTCCCATTAAGACTACGATCTGAAAGCTTCCATCAAGACAACAATCTGAGAGCTCCCATCAAGACAACAATCTCACAGTTCCCATTAAGGCAACAATCTCAGAGTTCCCATGAAGAAAACAATCTGAGAGCTTCAATCAAGACAACAACCTGAGCACTCCAATCAAGAAAACAATCTCAGAGCCCCCATGAAGAAAACAATATGAGAGCTCCAACCAAGACAACAATCTGAGAGCTCGAATCAAGACAACAACCTGAACACTCCAATCAAGAAAACAATCTCAGAGCTCCTATCAAGACAACAATCTGAGAGCTCCCATCAAGACAACAATCTCACAGCCCCATCAAGACAAAAATCTCAGAGCTCCTATGAAGAAAACAATCTCCGAGCTCCAATCAAGACAACAACCTGAACACTCCCATCAAGAAAACAATATCAGAGTTCCCATCAAGAAAACAATTTGAGAGCTCCCATCAACACAACAATCTCACAGTTCCCATCAAGGCAACAATCTGAGAACTCCCATCAACACAACAATTTCAGAGCTCCCATCAACACAACAATCTCAGAGTTCCCATTAAGACAAACATCTTAGAGCTCCCATCAAGACAACAATCTCACAGTTCCCATGACGACAACAATCCGAGAACTCCCATCCAGACAATAACCTCAACGCTCCAATCAAGACAACAATCTCAGAGCTCCCATCAAAACAACAGTTTTAGAGCTCCCATCAAGAAAACAATCTGAGAACTCCCATCAAGAAAACAATCTCACAGCTCCCTTCAAGACAACAATCTGAGAGCTCCCATCAATACTACAATCTCAGAGCTCCCATCAAGACAATAATTTCAGAGCTCCTATCAAGACAACCATCTGAGAGCTCCCATCAAGACAACACCCTCAGCGGTCCCATCAGGACAACCATCTGAGAGCTGCCATCAAGACATAAATCTCAGAGTTCCAATCAAGACAACCATCTTAGAGCTCTCATCAAAACAACAATTTCAGATCTCCCATCAAGACAACAATCTGAGAGCTCCCATCAAGACAACAATCTCACAGCTCCATTCAAGACAACAATCTCAGAGTTCCCATGAAGACAGAAATCTCAGAGCTCCCATGAGGACAACAATCTCGGAGCTCCCATCAAGACAGCAATCTCAGTGCTCCCATGAAGACAACAATCTCGGAACTCCCCTGAAGACAACAATCTCAGAGCTCACATCAAGACAACAATCTGAAAGCTCCCATCAAGACAACAATCTGAGAGCTCCCGTCAAGATAACAATCTTAGAGCTCCCATCAAGAAAAAAATCTCAGAGCTCCAATCAAGACCAACATCTTAGAGCTCCCATCAAGACAACATTCTCAGAGTTCTCATCAAGACAACAATCTCAGAGCTCCCATCAAGACAACAATCTCAGAGCTCCCATCAAGACAACCATCTGAGAGCTCCCGTCAAGACAACAATCTCAGAGCTCCCATCACGACAACAATCTTAGACCTCCCATCAAGACAACCATCTGAGAGCTCCCATCAAGACAATACCCTCAGCGGTCCCATCAGGACAACCATCTGAGAGCTCCCATCAAGACATAAATCTCAGAGTTCCAATCAAGACAACCATCTTAGAGCTCCCATCAAAACAACAATCTCAGAGCTCCCATCAAGTCAACAATCTCAGAGCTCTCATCAAGACAATAATCTCAGAGCTCCCATCAAGAAAACAATCTCACAGCTCCCATCAAGACAACAGTCTAAGAGATTCCATCAAGACAACAATCTCAGAGCTCCCATCAAGACCAACATCTTAGAGCTGCCATCAAGACAGCATTCTCAGAGTTCTCATCAAGACAACAATCTCAGAGCTCACATCAAGAAAACAATCTGAGAGCTCCCATCATGACAACAATCTCACAGCTCCCTTCAAGACAACAATTTCAGAGCTCCCATGAAGACAGCAATCTCAGAGTTCCCATGAGGACAACAATCTCAGAGCTCACACCAAGACAACAATCTGAGAGCTCCAATCAAGACAACAATCTGAGAACTCCCGTCTAGATAACAATCTTAGAGCTCCCATCAAGAAAAAAATCTCAGAGCTCCAATCAAGACCAACATCTTAGAGCTCCCATCAAGACAACATTCTCAGAGTTCTCATTAAGACAACAATCTCAGAGCTCCCATCAAGACAACAATCTCAGAGCTCCCATCAAGACAACCATCTGAGAGGTCCCGTCAAGACAACAATCTCAGAGCTCCCATCACGACAACAATCTTAGACCTCCCATCAAGACAACAATCTCAGAGCTCCCATCAAGAAAACAATCTCAGAGCTCCCATCAAGACAACAGAATGAAAGCTCCCATCAAGACAACAATCTGAGAGCTCCCATCAAGACCGCAATCTCAGAGCTCCCATCAAGACAACAATCTCTGTGCTCCCACAAAGACAACATTATCAGAGCTTCCATCAAGACAACATTGTCAAGACAGCAATCTGAGAGCTCATATCAAGACAACAATCTCAGATCTCCCATCATCAAAACAGCCATCTTAGTGCTCCCATCAAGACAACAGTCTCAGAGCTCCCATCAAGACAACAATCTCAGAGCTCTCCTCAAGACAATAATCTCAGAGCTCCCATCAAGACAACAATCTCAGATCTCCCATCAAAACAACCATCTTAGAGCTTCTATCAAGACAACAATCTGAGAGCTCCCATCAAGACAATAATCTCAGATCTCCCATCAAAACAGCCATCTTAGAACTCTCATCAAAACAACCATCGTAGAGCTCCCATCAAGACAACAATCTCAGAGCTCCCATCAAGACAACAATCTCAGAGTTTTCATCAAGACAATAATCTCAGAGCTCCCATCAAGACAACAATCTGAGAGTTCCCTTCAAGACAACAATCTCACAGCTGCTTTCAAGACAACAATCTCAGAGCTCCCATGAAGACAGCAATTTTAGAGCTCCCCTGAAGACAACAATCTCAGAGCTCACATCAAGACAACAATCTGAAAGCTCCCATCAAGACAACAATCTGAGAGCTCCCGTCAAGATAACAATCTTAGAGCTCCCATCAAGAAAAAAATCTCAGAGCTCCAATCAAGACCAACATCTTAGAGCTCCCATCAAGACAACATTCTCAGAGTTCTCATCAAGACAACAATCTCAGAGCTCCCATCAAGACAACAATCTCAGAGCTCCCATCAAGACAACCATCTGAGAGCTCCCGTCAAGACAACAATCTCAGAGCTCCCATCACGACAACAATCTTAGACCTCCCATCAAGACAACCATCTGAGAGCTCCCATCAAGACAATACCCTCAGCGGTCCCATCAGGACAACCATCTGAGAGCTCCCATCAAGACATAAATCTCAGAGTTCCAATCAAGACAACCATCTTAGAGCTCCCATCAAAACAACAATCTCAGAGCTCCCATCAAGTCAACAATCTCAGAGCTCTCATGAAGACAATAATCTCAGAGCTCCCATCAAGAAAACAATCTCACAGCTCCCATCAAGACAACAGTCTAAGAGATTCCATCAAGACAACAATCTCAGAGCTCCCATCAAGACCAACATCTTAGAGCTGCCATCAAGACAGCATTCTCAGAGTTCTCATCAAGACAACAATCTCAGAGCTCACATCAAAAAAACAATCTGAGAGCTCCCATCATGACAACAATCTCACAGCTCCCTTCAAGACAACAATTTCAGAGCTCCCATGAAGACAGCAATCTCAGAGTTCCCATGAGGACAACAATCTCAGAGCTCACACCAAGACAACAATCTGAGAGCGCCAATCAAGACAACAATCTGAGAACTCCCGTCTAGATAACAATCTTAGAGCTCCCATCAAGAAAAAAATCTCAGAGCTCCAATCAAGACCAACATCTTAGAGCTCCCATCAAGACAACATTCTCAGAGTTCTCATTAAGACAACAATCTCAGAGCTCCCATCAAGACAACAATCTCAGAGCTCCCATCAAGACAACCATCTGAGAGGTCCCGTCAAGACAACAATCTCAGAGCTCCCATCACGACAACAATCTTAGACCTCCCATCAAGACAACAATCTCAGAGCTCCCATCAAGAAAACAATCTCAGAGCTCCCATCAAGACAACAGAATGAAAGCTCCCATCAAGACAACAATCTGAGAGCTCCCATCAAGACCGCAATCTCAGAGCTCCAATCAAGACAACAATCTCTGTGCTCCCACAAAGACAACATTATCAGAGCTTCCATCAAGACAACATTGTCAAGACAGCAATCTGAGAGCTCATATCAAGACAACAATCTCAGATCTCCCATCATCAAAACAGCCATCTTAGTGCTCCCATCAAGACAACAGTCTCAGAGCTCCCATCAAGACAACAATCTCAGAGCTCTCCTCAAGACAATAATCTCAGAGCTCCCATCAAGACAACAATCTCAGATCTCCCATCAAAACAACCATCTTAGAGCTTCTATCAAGACAACAATCTGAGAGCTCCCATCAAGACAATAATCTCAGATCTCCCATCAAAACAGCCATCTTAGAACTCTCATCAAAACAACCATCGTAGAGCTCCCATCAAGACAACAATCTCAGAGCTCCCATGAAGACAACAATCTCAGAGTTTTCATCAAGACAATAATCTCAGAGCTCCCATCAAGACAACAATCTGAGAGTTCCCTTCAAGACAACAATCTCACAGCTGCTTTCAAGACAACAATCTCAGAGCTCCCATGAAGACAGCAATTTTAGAGCTCCCATGAAGACAACAATCTCGAAGCTCCCATCAAGACAACAATATGAGAGCTCCTATCAATACAACAATCTTAGAGGTCCCATCAAGAAAACAATCTCAGAGCTCCAATCAAGACAACCATCTTAGAACTCCCATTAAGACAACAATCTCAGAGTCCCCATCAAGACAACAGCCTCAGAGCTCCCATCACGACAACAATCTCAGAGCTCCTATCAAGACAACCATCTGAGATCTCCCGTCAAGACAACAATCTCAGAGCTCCCTTCACGACAACAATCGTAGACCTCCCATCAAGACAACAATCTCAGAGCTCCCAGCAAGACAACAATCTGAGCGCTCCCATCAAGACAACAATATTAGAGCTCCAATCAAGACAGCAATCTCAGAGCTCCCATCAAGAAAACAATCTTAGAGCTCCTATCAAGACAACAATCTCAGAGTTCCAATCAAGACAACCATCTTAGAGCTCCCATCAAGAAAACAATCTCATAGCTCCAATCAAGACAACCATCTTAGAGCTCCCTTCAAGACAACAATCTCAGAGTCCCCATCAAGACAACAGCCTCAGAGCTCCCATCACGACAACAATCTCAGAGCTCCCATCAAGACAACCATCTGAGAGCTCCCATCAAGACAACAATCTCAGAGCTCCCATCAAGACAACAATCTCAGAGCTCTCATCAAGACAATAATCTCAGAGCTCCCATCAAGAAAACAATCTCAGAGCTCCCATCAAGACAACAGTCTAAGAGATTCCATCAAGACCAACAATCTCAGAGCTCCTATCAAGACCAACATCTTAGAGCTCCCATTAAGACAACATTCTCAGAGTTCTCATCAAGACAACAATCTGAGAGCTCCCATCAAGACAACAATCTGAGAGCTCCCATCAAGACAACAATCTCAGAGCTCACATGAAGACAGCAATCTCAGAGCTCCCATGAAGACAACAATCTCAGAGCTCCCATCAAGACAACAATCTGAGAGCTCCCATCAAGACAACAATCTGAGAGTTCCCGTCAGGATAACAATCTTAGAGCTCCCATCAAGAAAAAACATCTCAGAGCTCCAATCAAGACCAACATCTTAGAGCTCCCATCAAGACAACATTCTCAGAGTTCTCATTAAGACAACAATCTCAGAGCTCCCATCAAGACATCCATCTGAGAGCTCCCGTGAAGACAACAATCTCAGAGTTCCCATTAAGACAACAATCTCAGAGCTCCCATCAAGACAACAATCTCAGAGCTCCCATCAAGACAACAGACTAAAAGCTCCCATCAAGATAACAATCTGAGAGCTCCCATCAAGACAGCATTATCAGAGCTCCCATCAAGACAACAATCTCTGTGCTCCCACAAAGACAACATTATCAGAGCTTCCATCAAGACAACATTGTCAAGACAGCAATATGAGAGCTCATATCAAGACAACAATCTCAGATCTCCCATCATCAAAACAGCCATCTTAGTGCTCCCATCAAGACAACAATCTTAGAGCTCCCATCAAGACAACAATCTCAGAGCTCTCATCAAGACAATAATCTCAGAGCTCCCATCAAGACAACAATCTCAGATCTCCATCAAAACAACCATCTCAGAGCTCCCATCAGGACAACAATCTGAGAGCTCCCATCACGACAATAATCTCAGATCTCCCATCAAGACAGCCATCTTAGAACACTCATCAAAACAACCATCGTAGAGCTCCCATAAAGACAACAATCTCAGAGCTCTCATCAAGAAAATAATCTCAGAGCTCCCATCAAGACAACAATCTGAGAGTTCCCTTCAAGACAACAATCTCACAGCTGCTTTCAAGACAACAATCTCACAGCTGCTTTCAAAACAACAATATCAGAGCTCCCATGAAGACAACAATCTCGAAGTTCCCATCAAGACAACAATATGAGAGCTCCTATCAAGACAAGAATCTTAGAGCTCCCATCAAGAAAACAATCTCAGAGCTCCAATCAAGACAACCATCTTAGAGCTCCCATTAAGACAACAATCTCAGAGCTCACATCAAGACAACAATCTGAGAGCTCCCATCAAGACAACAATCTCACAGCTCCCTTCAAGACAACAATTTCAGAGCTCCCATGAAGACAACAATCTCACAGCTCCCTTCAAGACAACAATTTCAGAGCTCCCTTCAAGACAACAATCTCACAGCTCCCTTCAAGACAACAATCTCAGAGCTCCCTTCAAGACAACAATCTGAGAGCTCCCATCAAGACAACAATCTGAGAGCTCCTATCAAGACAACAATCTCAGAGCTCCCATGAAGACAACAATCTCACAGCTCCCTTCAAGACAACAATCTGAGAGCTCACATCAAGACAACAATCTCACAGCTCCCATCAAGACAACAATCTCAGAGCTCCCAAGAAGAAAACAATCTCAGAGCTCACATCAAGACTACAATCTGAGAGCTCCCATCAAGACAACAATCTCAGAGCTCCCTTCAAGACAACAATCTGAGAGCTCCCATCAAGACAACAATCTCAGAGCTACCTTCAAGACAACAATCTCAGAGCTCCCTTCAAGACAACAATCTCACAGCTCCCTTCAAGACAACAATCTCAGAGCTCCCTTCAAGACAACAATCTCGGAGCTCCCCTGAAGACAACAATCTCGGAGTTCCCCTGAAGACAATAATCTCAGAGCTCACATCAAGACTACAATCTGAGAGCTCCCATCAAGACAACAATCTGAGAGCTCCCGTCAAGATAACAATCTTAGAACTCCCATCAAGAAAATAATCTCAGAGCTCCAATCAAGACCAACATCTTAGAGCTCCCATCAAGACAACATTCTCAGAGTTCTCATTAAGACAACAATCTCAGAGCTCCCATCAAGACAACCATCTCAGAGCTCTCATCAAGACAATAATCTCAGAGCTCCCATCAAGACAACCATCTGAGAGTTCCCTTCAAGACAACAATCTCACAGCTGCTTTCAAGACAACAATATCAGAGCTCCCATGAAGACAGCAATTTCACAGCTCCCATGAAGACAACAATCTCGAAGTTCCCATCAAGACAACACTATGAGAGCTCCTATCAAGACAACAATCTTAAAGGTCCCATCAAGAAAACAATCTCAGAGCTCCAATCAAGACAACCATCTTAGAGCTCCCATTAAGACAACAATTACAGAGTCCCCATCAAAACAACAGCCTCAGAGCTCCCATCACGACAACAATCTCAGAGCTCCCATCAAGACAACCATCTGAGAGCTCCCGTCAAGACAACAATCGCTGAGCTCCCATCACGACAACAATCGTAGACCTCCCATCAAGACAACAATCTCAGAGCTCCCAGCAAGACAACAATCTGAGCGCTCCCATCAAGACAACAATATTAGAGCTCCAATCAAGACAGCAATCTCAGAGCTCCCATCAAGACAACAATCTTAGAGCTCCTATCAAGACAACAATCTCAGAGTTCCAATCAAGACAACCATCTTAGAGCTCCCATCAAGGAAACAATCCCATAGCTCCAATCAAGACAACCATCTTAGATCTCCCATCAAGAAAGCAATCTCAGAGTCCCCTTCAAGACAACAGCCTCAGAGCTCCCATCACGACAACAATCTCAGAGCTCCCATCAAGACAACCATCTGAGAGCTCCCGTCAAGACAACAATCTCAGAGCTCCCATCACGACAACAATCGTAGACCTCCCATCAAGACAACAATCTCAGAGCTCCCATCAAGACAACAATCTCAGAGCTCTCATCAAGACAACAATCTGCGCGCTCCTATCAAGACAACAATATTAGAGCTCCAATCAAGACAGCAATCTCAGAGCTCCCATCAAGACAACAATCTTAGAGCTCCCATCAAGACAACAATCTCAGAGTTCCAATCAAGACAACCATCTTAGAGCTCCCATCAAGACAACAATCTCAGAGTTCCCATGAAGAGAGCAATCTCAGAGCTCCCATCAAGACAACCATCTGAGAGCTCCCGTCAAGACAACAATCTCAGAACTCCCATCACGACAACAATCGTAGATCTTCCATCAAGACAATAATCTCAGAGCTCCCATGAAGACAACAATCTCAGAGCTCCCATCAAGACAACAGTCTGAGCGCTTCCATCAAGACAACAATCTTAGAGCTCCCATCAAGACAGCAATCTCAGACCTCCCATCAAGACAACAATCGTAGAGCTCCCATCAAGACAACAATCTCAGAGCTCCCATCAAGACAACAATCTTAGCGCTCCCATTAAGAAAACAATCGCAGAGGTGCAATCAAGACAACCATCTTAGAGCTCCCATCAAGACAACAATCTCAGAGTTCCCATCAAGATAAATCTCAGAGCTCCCATCACGACAACAATCTCAGAGTTCCCATCACGACAACGATCTCAGAGCTCTCATCAAGACAACCATCGCAGAGTTCCCATCATAACAACAATCTCAGAGCTCCCATCAAGACAACCATCTGAGAGCTCCCGTCAAGACAACAATCTCAGAACTCTCATCACGACAACAATCGTATAGCTCCCATCAAGACAACAGTCTGATCGCTTCCATCAAGACAACAATCTCAGAGCTCCCATCAAGACAGCAATCTCAGAGCTCCCATCAAGACAACAATCTTAGAGCGCCCATCAAGACAACAATCTCAGAGCTCCCATCAAAACAAAAATCTTAGAACTCCCATCAAGAAAACAATCTCAGAGTTCCCATCAAGATAAGTCTCAGAGCTCCCATCACGACAACAATCTCAGAGCTCCCATCATGACAACAATCTCAGAGCTCTCATCAAGACAACCATCTGAGAGCTCCCGTCAAGACAACAATCTCAGAGCTCCCAATCAAGACAGCAATCTCAGAGCTCCCATCAAGAAAACAATCTTAGAGCTCCCATCAAGAAAACATTCTCAGAGCTCCAATCAAGACAACCATCTTAGAGCTCCCATCAAGACAACAATCTCAGAGTTCCCATCAAGACAACAATCTCAGAGTTCCCATCACGACAACAATCTCAGAGCTCCCATCACAACAACAATCTCAGAGCTCCCATCAAGACAACAATCCTTACAAGCAACGTTATATTGCTGGGTCTGCCAAATGATCCACGAAACCTCTTTCCAAATTATTCACATCCATTTGATCAGCGGTTAAAACCGGGGTTCAGAGTTACTGTGTCACTAGCTACTCAAGGGGTGATGTTAATCAGATGTGGAACAAAAAATTATAAAAGGTCCTTTAGAGTACATATAATCAAGGTCCCTCTCCTCTTGCAATAGTATTAAAACATTTGACTTCTCTACCCTCTATACAACTATTCCCCACTGAAAAGTAAAAGACAGATTAAAATATTTGGTGGAATTGTGTTTCTTAAAAATAATGACCAACGTAGATACAAATACCCTGTCTAAGGTAGGAACAAATATTATTTTGGTAAGAAAAAAACCCTTTGATTCTCCCCAAAAGTTCTCTGAAACTGATGTCGTCAACATGCTCGACTTTTTAATTGACAGTATATTTGTTTTGTTTGGAGGATGTGTTTTTCAACAGTCAATCGGCATACATATGGGGACAAACTGTGCACCTCTTCTCGTGGACTTGTTCCTTTATGCGTAAGACGCAAACTTCATACAGGGGCTTCTCAAGAAAAACGAAAAGAAGCTTGCCCGATCCTTATATTCCACGTTTCACTATATAAATGCTGTCCTTTCACAGCTAGGTCTGATCCATACATTGAGTTACACCTCGAAATTAGCAATGAGAGCGGCTAAGGACCAAACCTTACGACAAAAGAGATGATTTCAATATTTCCATTGTGAACTTTCCATTTAGATGCATATATATATATATCTCAGTTGATCCAGAGCTGGTGCTTCTTATCAGGATTTCCTTGATAGAGGGTTGCTGCTAATGAGGAAGCTACTGAACCTAGGGATCCTAGTTGTTAAATTAAAGTCATGACATCGATAGCTTTACGGTCGCCACAATGACTTGGTTAACAGTTACGGAGTGTTTGTGTCACAAATGTTCCATTGGTGGTAATCACAATCCGGTCCTTTCCTCATTTATGACTTATCACCTTGTTTGTAACCAAAGTAACTCGACGGGTGTCACATATGGAGTAGAACTGCTAACCTTTCACCCGCATCTGAGTTCGTCCCGATGTTTTGACTTGTCTTAGTGGGATTCGTGTTGTTCATGTTGCTAATTTACATGTTTTTACGTTTTTAGTTCCGTTTGGTGATGTCCGCTACGATTTGCGTGTAACAACATGTTCGATTCGTCTTGACTCGTATTTGTGTTGTAAGGGGTTCATGGTTAATTTAAGTTATTTGTATTTATATACACATGCACGATTTCCATATCATATGACGTTCGTGTCGTTTAACAGTAGCACGACGTGTGTCACATGTGGAGCAGGAACTGCTAACAATTCCGGAGCACATGAGTTCACCACCGGTTTTAGTGGGGTTCGTGTTGCTCGATCTTTAGTTCTCTGTGTAATGGTTTTGTAGATTTGCAGATCATTGTTTGTCCATTTTTACTTTTTTTCTTTTGACCATTGAGTTGTCTTCTCTTTTGATTTACGGCTTCTGACAAACTTTTCTTATGATACACCGACACTATCATAGATTCGTCCTATCATAAGTATTATTTAACATTTGTATTAGTAAGTGTAACACATTTCTTGTATATTGTCATAAATATAAAATACATGTCGATAGATACAATAACTCCATTATTTATAAGGAGAATTTTCCCGGTGATAATAAGCTCGGATGTGTTGTAACTAATATTATGTGGTTTAGTGATGAATTATTTATCAAGATATCGTTCGCCGTAAGGATGTATCAACATGTGGAGCAGGAAACGTTTACACTTCCGGAGCACCTGACTTCACTCCCGGATCGATCTTTAGTTTTCTGTGTAATATTTTGGAGATCGTTGTTTGTCTTTTTGTCCTTTTTCTTTTGGTCATTGTATTGTCTGTCTTTTGGTCATTGTATTGTCTGTCTTTTGGTCATTGTATTGTCTGTCTTTTGGTCATTGTATTGTCTGTCTTTTGGTCATTGTATTGTCTGTCTTTTGGTCATTATATTGTCTGTCTTTTGGTCATTGTATAGTTTGTCCTTCTTCGAAATACGGCTTCTGATTACCTTTTTTGTATCTTTTCTTGACATTAAGCAACTGTTAATGAACTAACTAAAGTCTAACACATAATATAGTCCTCTCGTATAAACATCCAGCAATCTTATTGTCCATATACTATTTATAATACGATAAGTGTAACACGCAACGCTAAGGAGAAAGAGCAATGACTGGTTGGCTCGGAATCAGGACATGTCTATCCGCGGACAGTTGTTTCAGTGAGCTAGCACTATGCAAATCCAACTAATCGTGTTGGTGTAGTACAAAACGGACCTCATCATCATCTCATGGAATATAAACTTGTTCTCGCCATGAAATAGCTGAACAATTGCTGAGTTGGCGTTAAACAACAATCATCCACTCACTATTACATTTGAATAACATGGACCAATCTTGCTTCTTAATATTGAACTCTACTGTAAAGCTGTGTTGAGATGTTAATTTGTAAATAAATATTGGCTCATATAATTACAATTGCGAATGCATTCAAGTAAAATAATGTTTCAGGTTTAGTGTTTGAGCCAATAAACCGATGTAAAAGATGTTGTTTATTTAACGACAGGAATAGTTTAATACCTACTTGTTTTCTCTTTGCTTGTTTATCATTGGTTGTTTCGATGTTGATTTTAAATGTAATGAACTGATGACTTTTGATATTTATTAAAGATTTAGAAAAATATTTTCACTAATAAAACAAACTGATATTATATTTCTATGTATTATTGACTAAGGTCAATAATTAGATTGATTACAGACCCAATGCCTAATACACTGACTATTGATGTACATACATGTACATACATAGTATATCTACCAGTCGATACGATATTTCAGTGTTTGTGTTTCCGGAAACAATGAGTTTTAGAGGTCATGTTGTAGTCATTGCTAGTTTCATGGTCGCCATCATGACTCGGCAAACCACTACGGAATGTATGTCTGTGTTACAAATAACCACGGATATGTTCCGTTTGTCATAGTCACAATCCCATCCTTCTTGGTAAATGTTACTCAAGCTACCATACGGTAAATGTTACTCAAGCTACCATACGGTAAATGTTACTCAAGCTACCATACGGTAAATGTTACTCAAGCTACCATATGGTAAATGTTACTCAAGCTACCATACGGTAAATGTTACTCAAGCTACCATACGGTAAATGTTACTCAAGCTACCATACGGTAATGGTTACTCAAGCTACCATACGGTAAATGTTACTCAAACTACCATACGGTAAATGTTACTCAAGCTACCATACGGTAAATGTTACTCAAGCTGCCATACGGTAAATGTTACTCAAGCTACCATACAGTAAATGTTACTGAAGCTACCATACGGTAAATGTTACTCAAGCTACCATACGGTAATGGTTTCTCAAGCTACCATACGGTAAATGTTACTCAAGCTACCATACGGTAAATGTTACTCAAGCTACCATACGGTAAATGTTACTCAAGCTACCATACGGTAATGGTTACTCAAGCTACCATACGGTAAATGTTACTCAAGCTACCATACGGTAAATGTTACTCAAGCTACCATACGGTAAATGTTACTCAAGCTACCATACGGTAAATGTTACTCAAGCTACCATACGGTAAAGGTTACTCAAGCTACCATACGGTAAATGTTACTCAAGCTACCATACGGTAAATGTTACTCAAGCTACCATACGGTAAATGTTACTCAAGCTGCCATACGGTAAATGTTACTCAAGCTACCATACGGTAAATGTTACTCAAGCTACCATACGGTAAATGTTACTCAAGCTACCATACGGTAAATGTTACTCAAGCTACCATACGGTAAATGTTACTCAAGCTACCATACGGTAAATGTAACTCAAGCTACCATACGGTAAATGTTACTCAAGCTACCATACGGTAAATGTTACCCAAGCTACCATACGGTAAATGTTACTCAAGCTACCATACGGTAAATGTTACTCAAGCTGCCATACGGTAAATGTTACTCAAGCTACCATACGGTAAATGTTACTCAAGCTACCATACGGTAAATGTTACTCAAGCTACCATACGGTAAATGTTACTCAAGCTACCATACGGTAAAGGTTACTCAAGCTACCATACGGTAAAGGTTACTCAAGCTACCATAGGTAAATGTTACTCAAGCTACCATACGGTAAATGTTACTCAAGCTACCATACGGTAAATGTTACTCAAGCTACCATACGGTAAATGTTACTCAAGCTACCATACGGTAAATGTTACTCAAGCTACCATACGGTAAATGTTACTCAAGCTACCATATGATAAATGTTACTCAAGCTACCATACGGTAAATGTTACTCAAGCTACCATACGGTAAATGTTACTCAAGCTACCATATGATAAATGTTACTCAAGCTACCATACGGTAAATGTTACTCAAGCTACCATACGGTAAATGTTACTCAAGCTACCATACGGTCACAGCCACATCGTCTCCTTAAAAACCTATTTCAGAATTGAATTTATTGTTGTATGTTAGGTCTCAAATATCATATTGAAAAAACTAATACATTATTCAAAATTATTCATGAAAATAGAAACAGTGTTATCAGTACACAATAGGTATATATCTACAATAATATATAATCTATGACAGGATATATTCTGCAGATAATATAAGTGAAAGCATTACTACCTAGTTTATAATCTATCTTTGTTCTGATGTATAATGTAACATACAAGAGAGTGGCTGATAAACCTCCTGTAAGTCAAATACATTTGTCGTATTCATAATTTGGTCCTTTCCTCTTCCATAGCTTATCCGAATGTAGGACGTTTCGGCCAACTGACGTTTCGGCCTAGGAAATTTCGGCCATGGACATTTCTATGTTTGCTTTATTTTCATTGGAAGTTGTAGTCTGATTGCTAGTATTTTATATATTGTTGTGGTTTTTTTTGTTTTTTTTTCTTTGGGGGCGGGGTGGAGTGGGGTGGGAAGAGAGGGTTCATGAGGGCCACGTTTGTTTTATTTGTTTCAAGATTTATTTTAAATAAAAGTAATAAGATATATTTTTATTTGACTTATTTCATCATTAAGTATCGCATATTTCATAAGATAACAGTTTTCGTAACAGAAGATACATTTGTTTATTCAAGCAATATAGATAAAGTGAGCATATAACACAATTACAGTTCTCATAATAACAGAGGAAACTTCATTCAAAGCACTAAAAAGTATGTAACATAAATCACTAGCTAGTTGCAAAATATCTACATATTCGGTTGACCACCACGAAGGTTGTAGCTCACACCTCTTAAGAACTCTGCAATGGTCTTGTTACCAGATGTTCTGTCTTCACAAACGTTTTTGAAGTTCTGTATACACTTTCTTCTTGCACCTGTTTGTTGGACGGATACCTCTTTCATTCTGTAGCAAGATGGTTGTTACACGTTCACATTCCTGTTGAAGGGTCTCAATAAGTTTCCATACACTAGGATGCTGCTCACCGACCAACGAGGAGAATTTGTTGTTCCAACCTTCTGAAATGTTATTAGTGCGTGGCTGATCATCTAATGTTACTTGGTGCATATTCCATTTTTGGGGTGGAAATGCAGGTGGTGTGCGGCGGATTCTGATTGGCGGTACATTTTCTTGATTTTCATGTTGTGGGCGTTGTCGTAGGCGACCAGAAACATATGTGCGATCAAAGTAGTCAACAAGTGGTTCTGTGGCTTCTGGCATTGTCTGCTTAATATACTGCATTCCTTCATGAACCTCCCAAAGCGGTTAAAATGCAAGTGCATCAAGTTGACCACAGAAAAGTCTAAGCTCGTTGTCATCTTTGTACATGTTGGTAAGTCCTAGTGACTGAATCTGTCTCCAAGTTGATTGAGTAAGGTGGTAAAAACAGTACTGAATCTGTACTTGTGGCCCATACACTGCAATAAGAGCAAGATCTACAGAACGTTCAAAGTCTATTATAACGACGGACGGGTCACAACCATGCTCCTCTAACACACGACACATTGATTCACATCTTGTCTGAGTCTTTCTCTGTAAGAGTACGTACACTAATGGAACAAAAACTCCAGAAACACCACCCTGAATGACATAAAGTTGCATAAATATACTGGGTGCCATTGCGAAGTTACCGTCCATGCACCAAACATCGGAATCTGCAAGTTTCTGGATATGGTGTTCTTTGGTAAAGATCACGACACGTTCATCAGCATCTGGACCATTGTCATGTAGTAGGAAAGGTTGTGGTTTGTCGCCTGTTGTCATGGACCAGGCACCGTCTATGTCGAGTTCCTGCAGTGTCTGAGGTTCCCTTGGTCTATGTTGGGCACGAACTCTTCTTAAAACACGCTTGCTTTGGCGTCATCTGGAAGCTGGGCATTTGCATGCGTGAAGATCTGGTTTGGTTTGTCCAGTGTTAACTTGGCTTTTCTTTTCATGGTGTCTCTGCATTTGGCAATGGTAATAGCATTTTCATCTGGCTGGTTTCTTCATATCTGGATTGTCCATGTTTTTGGAGGTTTGCAGTATTGCTGTACATTTGACTGCATCATCTTTTTTCACACAACGCCATATCAGTTTGTCAGTTGTTACATTTTGTTGTGTGTACATGAAACCTTCAAAGCAGAGCTTTTGCCCTCCACGCTTTGTTGCAATAACCTCCATAGTACTATTATTAGTGACTTTTATTTTTTATTTTTGTATAGCTTAAATAATTATAGATTCTCAGTAATATTATATATACTTTAAGTGGGCTTGTGTATATTTGTGTATTACAAGCTAAATCAAAATTTGAGAACATACTGTAAAAACCAAATCTTTTGAAACAATAAGATAAAAGAGAATGGTCTTGTATGATGTATTGATTAATTTGACAATCAGAAATTCAAAGGTAATATTTTCTTTTGATGATTAGTTTTTATTACCTAATTAAAATGAATACTGCTGTCTAAAAACAACACATTAATTATTCCCTTTAAATTGTTTTACATTAAAATCTGGAAAACCAATTATTTTATTACATGTGATTGTTTGATTAAAATTATAATAATCTGGAAAACCAGTTATTTTATTACATGTGATTGTTTGATATGGAGAATTGTTTAGATGAATAACAAGTTTTAGGTTTATTTACTTATTTAACTTATAAATTTGGCCGAAACGTCCATTGTCCGAAACGTCCTTGTCCGAAATTACAATGGCTGAAACGTCCTAGGCCGAAATATCCTCGGCCGAAACGTCCACTGGCCGAAACGTCCGCCGATCAACTTATCCGACCAGTAGTCAGTGTTTCGACACTGACATGGTTTATTAGAAATACAGTTGAATCTCGTTATGTCAAAGTCGGTTTACTCGAAATTACGGTTAAGTCCAGTTTTAAACTTAGTGCTTTTCAACTTAATTTTTTGCTCTTATCTCCTCTTATCTCAAAATTCGATGTGTCGAAATTTCGGGTATCTCGAAGTAGCTTTTCAGTCCCTAATATAAAAATCCATTCAAATTATGTTCGATATGTCAATCAATTCACAAACCTGTCCAGGTGTCAATATCATGGCCTCCGGTGTTTACCGCGTCAGGTGCTATTTATTTTGGTAACTGTTAATTATCATTTGTAAAGAAATCAAATATATCTTGATGTGCAGACAGCAGTGGGATCATCCACTACGTGCTGCACTCATCTCCAACGTATTAATTCAATATCTGAAGACAATGAGGGTGATGAACTACCACAAGACACATTGAAACCAACTGAGAAACTAGGTTTGAGAGACATGGACTATATTTGTACAATGTGCAGCGATGACATGTTGTACGAAGATAGTAATATTGTTGAGTCATGGTGAATTTCAAGATCATACAAGCACCGAATATGAAGTTGATAAAAATACAGATAGTTCCAAAAGTCTGGTTTCTGATACAACGTATGTTAAAACTCCATATAGTTGTGACACAATTAATGTCAGTACACCAGACCCAACCATTACTGTCCAAAATACTGAACAAGCAACCAGTAAAACCCAAAATACTGAACATGCATCAGAAAAAACAAGTATATCAAACTGTCAGAAGAACTCAAATGTCAGAAAACAACAAAAGGATATTAGTAATAGACCAAAATCAGACAAGGAGGAAATCATAGTGATTCAAAAGACTATAATATTAAACTTAGAAAATGAAGTAAAACAATTAAAAGCTGCTGTGAATACCATGCCTGCCGAGACCTCTCGAAACAGCAATACCAATAACTACCAAGACAACAGACACTGTGCAAATACTACAACACGAGATTCATTATACAACCCGAATGACCATCAAATAACATGAATCCGGAATGAACTCCTTGAACAAAGAATAAGAATATCAGAAACACAAATGATGCAGAACATGTGTATTAGTACTGCCTTAAATACACATCTGGCCTTACAAAGCCATTAGTACTGCCTTAAATACACATCTGGCCTTACAAAGCCATTAGTACTGCCTTAAATACACATCTGGCCTTACAAAGCCATTAGTACTGCCTTAAATACACATCTGGCCTTACAAAGCCATTAGTACTGCCTTAAATACACATCTGGCCTTACAAAGCCATTCGTACTGCCTTAAATACACATCTGGTCTTACAAAGCCATTATTACTGCCTTAAATACACATCTGACCTTACAAAGCCATTAGTACTGCCTTAAATACACATCTGGCCTTACAAAGCCATTAGTACTGCCTTAAATACACATCTGTTCTTACAAAGCCATTAGTACTGCCTTAAATACACATCTGGCCTTACAAAGCCATTAGTACTGCCTTAAATACACATCTGGCCTTACAAAGCCATTAGTACTGCCTTAAATACACATCTGACCTTACAAAGCCATTAGTATTGCCTTAAATACACATCTGACCTTACAAAGCCATTAGTACTGCCTTAAATACACATCTGGCCTTACAAAGCCATTAGTACTGCCTTAAATACACATCTGGCCTTACAAAACCATTAATACTGCCTTAAATACACATCTGGTCTTACAAAGCCATTAATACTGCCTTAAATACACATCTGGCCTTACAAAGCCATTAGTACTGCCTTAAATACACATCTGGCCTTACAAAGCCATTAGTACTGCCTTAAATACACACCTGGCCTTACAAAGCCATTAGTACTGCCTTAAATACACATCTGGCCTTACAAAACCATTAATACTGCCTTAAATACACATCTGGTCTTACAAAGCCATTAGTACTGCCTTAAATACACATCTGGCCTTACAAAGCCATTAGTACTGCCTTAAATACACATCTGACCTTACAAAGCCATTAGTACTGCCTTAAATTCACATCTGGTCTTACAAAGCTATTAGTACTGCCTTAAATACACATCTGGCCTTACAAAGCCATTAGTACTGCCTTAAATACACATCTGACCTTAGAAAGCCATTAATACTGCCTTAAGTACACACCTGGCCTTACAAAGCCATTAGTACTGCCTTAAATTCACATCTGGTCTTACAAAGCTATTAGTACTGCCTTAAATACACATCTGGCCTTACAAAGTCATTAGTACTGCCTTAAATACACATCTGACCTTAGAAAGCCATTAGTACTGCCTTAAGTACACACCTGGCCTTACAAAGCCATTAGTATTGCCTTAAATACACATCTGGCCTTACAAAGCTATTAGTACTGCCTTAAATACACATCTGGCCTTACAAAGCCGACCGTTTCCACCTTCACCACCTCCATATTACTAGCAGAACATGTGTATTAGTACTGCCTTAAATACACATCTGGCCTTACAAAGCCGACCGTTTCCACCTTCACCACCTCCATACTACCACTATAACAGCCATCATAACATGGGATATCCGCCTCCGTATCATAACATGGGATATCATCCGCCACTGTATCATAACATGGGATATCATCCGCCACCGTATCATAACATGGGGTATCATCCGCCACCGTATCCTCTCCAACCATATACCCATCAATTTCGAGGATTCATTCCACCGTCATCATATCCACCGTTTACACAACACTGTAATCTCCGTCCATCAACTTCGCATTTAGTACCTAACAATCAACAATTTGTACAACAATCATCTGGACCTCCTCATATGGGCCGTCAACAGCAAATGGCACACATGTCCAGAAATTGAGGGTACTTTCCTCATAAATATCATCATATTTAAATTAGATTTTGATCACGTGACTGCAGTTTCAAGCTTGATGGATCGTTTATTAGATTTGTCAAAAAAATAGCCTATAGTACGGAAATTCAATGTGTCCGTCAATGATTCGAATATTAAAAGTTATTGTTTATTTCGCAAAGTTTTTCTTCTGTCAAAATTCAAATAATTTTTTTTGTAATGATTTTGGACATGTCTTTGATATCGCGATCATGCAAAAATGATCATATTATATTTAATGTGGGAACCATGAGTTTAGAAGCTAGAAATATAAGGTTAGTTAATATAATTACATATATTATTGAGGAATCTAAATTAATTTCAGAAAATATGTCGCCAAATGTCATTCATTGTTAAATTTTGTGTCACACGCCACCAGTTTCATGTATTTCAGACATTTTTACATAGACTCTTAAGGCCAAAAAAGGGTTCGTCGCCTCGGATTTTCATTTAGTCCAGGAACCTCGAATATTTAATTGTTTTCATTAATTTTTATTTCATTTAATTCAGCTTGATTCAATGTATCATTTTCAAGTTCAGAAAATGACACACATGCAATTATGAATGATATCGTCTATATAGATCATATGAAAATTGCAGACGTCCCGGCGTCGCCATCTTAGATATGCAAATGAGCAAAGTACCCATCATTTCTGGCTATGATCCTACTCAAGCAACACGACCTTCAAATCCACCTCATTCAACTATTAATCAAGCATCAACTATATTTAATCAGACCCAGAAAGACCATCATGAGCAACAAACGACAATGAAACAAATATCTGCCCCGCAACCAGCAGATGTTCATATTCAAGCAGTTGCTAAATGCACAAAGTCCGTCAACGAAGAAAAATCACCTGTTATTGTAGCTACAGAGGAAAAGACAAAACCGGGCTGCGCAGTTGGGTAGATAAATAAAGAGCTGATCCAAGTAATATATAATTGATTTCGTCAACTAAAAGGTTTTAACCCTGTAAATAACAATTAAGAGGTAAGTATATGAAATACACATTCACACGATGAAATTGACATTCAAGTACAAAAGAATAACATGTAAACACAATAATATAAATCAATACAATGGTAAACAATAAGTGGTATCTTGTTTTCGACTAAATTTAAAGTATGAAAATGCATGAATGAAATATGAAGATTTACGGTTGTGAACTGTGTTAATTTGGATATGTTGTAAAGGGATTTAAACATCTATTTTCCTGGTTTTTATATGATAACAACAATCTTGGAAAACATAATAACGTTTAAAGCCAATTGATTGGTGGTGTAATATTTAAAAGAGAAGGTTGCCATGGGGGTTTATTACAGACATCTATAAAAATCATTTATTTTAAATAGTGATGCAGAACACAATAAGATATATAGAAGTAACAACTGTATAATGTCATGTTTATAAACTCAACTTTTACAATGATCATGTATGTCATTCAGAGAACTTTGTTAATTGTTATTTTTATGCAATGTGGATTTTACTCAAGTGGTGAGTTATTTGATTTATATTAACATTGGGTGTTGTTAACATTTCACTCAAGTCGTGAGTTATTTGATTTATATTAACATTGGGTGTTGGTTAACATTTTACTCAAGTGGTGAGTTATTTGATTTATATTAACATTGGGCGTTGTTAACATTTTACTCCAGTCGTGAGTTATTTGATTTATATTAACATTAAGTGTAGGTTAACATTTTACTCAAGTCGTGAGTTATTTGATTTATATTAACATTGGGTGTTGTTAACACTTTACTCAAGTGGTGAGTTATTTGATTTATATTAACATTGGGTGTTGGTTAACATTTCACTCAAGTCGTGAGTTATTTGATTTATATTAACATTAAGTGTAGGTTAACATTTTACTCAAGTCGTGAGTTATTTGATTTATATTAACATTGGGTGTTGTTAACACTTTACTCAAGTGGTGGGTTATTTGATTTTTATTAACATTGGACGTTGTTAACACTTTACTCAAGTGGTGAGTTATTTGATTTATATTAACATTGGGTGTTGTTAACACTTTACTCAAGTGGTGAGTTATTTGATTTATATTAACATTGGGTGTTGGTTAACATTTTACTCAAGTCGTGAGTTATTTGATTTATATTAACATTGGGCGTTGTTAGCATTTCACTCAAGTCGTGAGTTATTTGATTTATATTAACATTGGGTGTTGTTAACATTTTACTCAAGTGGTGAGTTATTTGATTTATATTAACATTGGGCGTTGTTAACATTTTACTCCAGTCGTGAGTTATTTGATTTATATTAACATTAAGTGTAGGTTAACATTTTACTCAAGTCGTGAGTTATTTGATTTATATTAACATTGGGTGTTGTTAACATTTTACTCAAGTGGTGAGTTATTTGATTTATATTAACATTAAATGTAGGTTAACATTTTACTCAAGTCGTGAGTTATTTGATTGATATTAACATTGGGTGTTGTTAACATTTTACTCAAGTGGTGAGTTATTTGATTTATATTAACATTGGGTGTTGTTAACACTTTACTCAAGTGGTGAATTATTTGATTTATATTAACATTGGGTGTTGGTTAACATTTTACTCAAGTCGTGAGTTATTTGATTTATATTAACATTGAGTGTTGCTTAACATTTTACTCAAATCGTGAGTTATTTGATTTATATTAACATTGGGTGTTGCTTACACTTTACTCAAGTGGTGAGTTATTTAATTTATATTAACATTGAGTGTAGGTTAACACTTTACTCAAGTGGTGAGTTATTTGATTTATATTAACATAGAGTGTAGGGTAACATTTTACTCAAGTCGTGAGTTATTTGATTTATATTAACATTAAGTGTAGGTCAACATTTTACTCAAGTGGTGAGTTATTTGATTTATATTAACATTGGGTGTTGTCAACATTTTACTCAAGTGGTAAGTTATTTGATTTATATTAACATAGAGTGTAGGTTAACATTTTACTCAAGTGGTAAGTTATTTGATTTATATTAACATTGGGTGTTGTCAACATTTTACTCAAGTGGTGAGTTATTTTATTTATATTAACATTGGGTGTTGTCAACATTTTACTCAAGTCGTGAGTTATTTTATTTATATTAACATTGGGTGTAGGTTAACATTTTACTCAAGTCGTGAGTTATTTGATTTATATTAACATTGGGTGTTGGTTAACATTTTACTCAAGTGGTGAGTTATTTGATTTATATTAACATTAAGTGTAGGTTAACATTTAACTCAAGTCGTGAGTTATTTGATTTATATTAACATTAAGTGTAGGTTAACATTTTACTCAAGTCGTGAGTTATTTGATTTATATTAACATTGGGTGTTGTTAACACTTTACTCAAGTGGTGAGTTATTTGATTTATATTAACATTGAGTGTAGGCTAACATTTTACTCAAGTCGTGGTGGCAACCGTAAAACTTTCAAAGTGATAACTTCATCTTAGCCAATAGGAATCCATGTTAGCAGCAACCCTCTATCCAGGAAATCCTGATAGGAATCTCAAAATACGAAATAAATCCAGAATCAACTTTCTAAAGAGACGTTGATTTCTAGTGTTTATGAATAAAGCTTTTATACTGTTCATGTAAAACACATTTATCTGTTCCTGTTAAATATCATTATACATAAATAACTCTACAATATAAACTTCTATTATCCTGGTTTTTATATGATAACAACAATCTTGGAAAACATAATAACGTTTAAAGCCAATTGATTGGTGGTGTAATATTTAAAAGAGAAGGTTGCCATGGGGGTTTATTACAGACATCTATAAAAATCATTTATTTTAAATAGTGATGCAGAACACAATAAGATATATAGAAGTAACAACTGTATAATGTCATGTTTATAAACTCAACTTTTACAATGATCATGTATGTCATTCAGAGAACTTTGTTAATTGTTATTTTTATGCAATGTGGATTTTACTCAAGTGGTGAGTTATTTGATTTATTATTAACATTGGGTGTTGTTAATATTTTACTCAAGTCGTGAGTTATTTGATTTATATTAACATTGGGCGTTGTTAACATTTTACTCAAGTCGTGAGTTATTTGATTTATATTAACATTGGGTGTTGGTTAACATTTTACTCAAGTGGTGAGTTATTTGATTTATATTAACATTGGGTGTTGGTTAACATTTTACTCAAGTGGTGAGTTACTTGATTTATATTAACATTAAGTGTAGGTTAACATTTTACTCAAGTCGTGAGTTATTTGATTTATATTAACATTGGGTGTTGTTAACATTTTACTCAAGTGGTGAGTTATTTGATTTATATTAACATTAAGTGTAGGTCAACATTTTACTCAAGTCGTGAGTTATTTGATTTATATTAACATTGGGTGTTGTTAACATTTTACTCAAGTGGTGAGTTATTTGATTTATATTAACATTAAGTGTAGGTTAACATTTTACTCAAGTGGTGAGTTATTTGATTTATATTAACATTGGGTGTTGTTAACATTTTACTCAAGTCGTGAGTTATTTGATTTATATTAACATTAAGTGTAGGTTAACATTTTACTCAAGTTGTGAGTTATTTGATTTATATTAACATTGGGTGTTGTTAACATTTTACTCAAGTCGTGAGTTATTTGATTTATATTAACATTGGGTGTTGTTAACATTTTACTCAAGTGGTGAGTTATTTGATTTATATTAACATTGGGTGTTGTCAACATTTTACTCAAGTCGTGAGTTATTTGATTTATATTAACATTGAGTGTTTGTTAACACTTTACTCAAGTGGTGAGTTATTTGATTTTTATTAACATTGGACGTTGTTAACACTTTACTCAAGTGGTGAGTTATTTGATTTATATTAACATTGGGTGTTGTTAACACTTTACTCAAGTGGTGAGTTATTTGATTTATATTAACATTGGGTGTTGGTTAACATTTTACTCAAGTGGTGAGTTATTTGATTTATATTAACATTGAGTGTTGGTTAAAATTTTACTCAAATCGTGAGTTATTTGATTTATATTAACATTGGGTGTTGTTTACACTTTACTCAAGTGGTGAGTTATTTAATTTATTTTAACATTGAGTGTAGGTTAACACTTTAATCAAGTGGTGAGTTATTTGATTTATATTAACATAGAATGTAGGGTAATATTTTACTCAAGTCGTGAGTTATTTGATTTATATTAACATTAAGTGTAGGTCAACATTTTACTCAAGTGGTGAGTTATTTGATTTATATTAACATTGGGTGTTGTCAACATTTTACTCAAGTGGTGAGTTATTTGATTTATATTAACATTGGGTGTTGTCAACATTTTACTCAAGTCGTTAGTTATTTGATTTATATTAACATTAAGTGTAGGTTAACATTTTACTCAAGTTGTGAGTTATTTGATTTATATTAACATTGGGTGTTGTTATCATTTTACTCAAGTCGTGAGTTATTTGATTTATATTAACATTGGGTGTTGTCAACATTTTACTCAAGTGGTGAGTTATTTGATTTATATTAACATTGGGTGCTGTTAACATTTTACTCAAGTGGTGTGTTATTTGATTTATATTAACATTAAGTGTAGGTTAACATTTTACTCAAGTCGTGAGTTATTTGATTTATATTAACATTGGGTGTTGTTAACATTTTACTCAAGTCGTGAGTTATTTGATTTATATTAACATTAAGTGTAGGTTAACATTTTACTCAAGTTGTTAGTTATTTGATTTATATTAACATTGGGTGTTGTTAACATTTTACTCAAGTCGTGAGTTATTTGATTTATATTAACATTGGGTGTTGTCAACATTTTACTCAAGTCGTGAGTTATTTGATTTATATTAACATTGAGTGTTTGTTAACACTTTACTCAAGTGGTGAGTTATTTGATTTTTATTAACATTGGACGTTGTTAACACTTTACTCAAGTGGTGAGTTATTTGATTTATATTAACATTGGGTGTTGTTAACACTTTACTCAAGTGGTGAGTTATTTGATTTATATTAACATTGGGTGTTGGTTAACATTTTACTCAAGTCGTGAGTTATTTGATTTATATTAACATTGAGTGTTGGTTAAAATTTTACTCAAATCGTGAGTTATTTGATTTATATTAACATTGGGTGTTGTTTACACTTTACTCAAGTGGTGAGTTATTTAATTTATTTTAACATTGAGTGTAGGTTAACACTTTAATCAAGTGGTGAGTTATTTGATTTATATTAACATAGAGTGTAGGGTAATATTTTACTCAAGTCGTGAGTTATTTGATTTATATTAACATTAAGTGTAGGTCAACATTTTACTCAAGTGGTGAGTTATTTGATTTATATTAACATTGGGTGTTGTCAACATTTTACTCAAGTGGTGAGTTATTTGATTTATATTAACATTGGGTGTTGTCAACATTTTACTCAAGTGGTGAGTTATTTGATTTATATTAACATTGGGTGTTGTCAACATTTTACTCAAGTCGTTAGTTATTTGATTTATATTAACATTAAGTGTAGGTTAACATTTTACTCAAGTTGTGAGTTATTTGATTTATATTAACATTGGGTGTTGTTATCATTTTACTCAAGTCGTGAGTTATTTGATTTATATTAACATTGGGTGTTGTCAACATTTTACTCAAGTGGTGAGTTATTTGATTTATATTAACATTGGGTGCTGTTAACATTTTACTCAAGTGGTGTGTTATTTGATTTATATTAACATTAAGTGTAGGTTAACATTTTACTCAAGTCGTGAGTTATTTGATTTATATTAACATTGGGTGTTGTTAACATTTTACTCAAGTCGTGAGTTATTTGATTTATATTAACATTAAGTGTAGGTTTACATTTTACTCAAGTTGTTAGTTATTTGATTTATATTAACATTGGGTGTTGTTAACATTTTACTCAAGTGGTGAGTTATTTGATTTATATTAACATTGGGTGTTGTCAACATTTTACTCAAGTCGTGAGTTATTTGATTTATATTAACATTGAGTGTTTGTTAACACTTTACTCAAGTGGTGAGTTATTTGATTTTTATTAACATTGGACGTTGTTAACACTTTACTCAAGTGGTGAGTTATTTGATTTATATTAACATTGGGTGTTGTTAACACTTTACTCAAGTGGTGAGTTATTTGATTTATATTAACATTGGGTGTTGGTTAACATTTTACTCAAGTCGTGAGTTATTTGATTTATATTAACATT
The DNA here is from genome assembly GCA_963680875.1 of Bathymodiolus brooksi. Classification (NCBI taxonomy): domain Eukaryota; kingdom Metazoa; phylum Mollusca; class Bivalvia; order Mytilida; family Modiolidae; genus Bathymodiolus; species Bathymodiolus brooksi. The sequence goes on along the minus strand of OY804578.1, from coordinate 149,331,541 downwards.
GAGTGTTGGTTAAAATTTTACTCAAATCGTGAGTTATTTGATTTATATTAACATTGGGTGTTGTTTACACTTTACTCAAGTGGTGAGTTATTTAATTTATTTTAACATTGAGTGTAGGTTAACACTTTAATCAAGTGGTGAGTTATTTGATTTATATTAACATAGAGTGTAGGGTAATATTTTACTCAAGTCGTGAGTTATTTGATTTATATTAACATTAAGTGTAGGTCAACATTTTACTCAAGTGGTGAGTTATTTGATTTATATTAACATTGGGTGTTGTCAACATTTTACTCAAGTGGTGAGTTATTTGATTTATATTAACATTGGGTGTTGTCAACATTTTACTCAAGTGGTGAGTTATTTGATTTATATTAACATTGGGTGTTGTCAACATTTTACTCAAGTCGTTAGTTATTTGATTTATATTAACATTAAGTGTAGGTTAACATTTTACTCAAGTTGTGAGTTATTTGATTTATATTAACATTGGGTGTTGTTAACATTTTACTCAAGTCGTGAGTTATTTGATTTATATTAACATTGGGTGTTGTCAACATTTTACTCAAGTGGTGAGTTATTTGATTTATATTAACATTGGGTGCTGTTAACATTTTACTCAAGTGGTGTGTTATTTGATTTATATTAACATTAAGTGTAGGTTAACATTTTACTCAAGTCGTGAGTTATTTGATTTATATTAACATTGGGTGTTGTTAACATTTTACTCAAGTGGTGAGTTATTTAATTTATATTAACATTGAGTGTAGGTTAACATTTTACTCAAGTCGTGGTGGCAACCGTAAAACTTTCAAAGTGATAACTTCATCTTAACCAATAGGAATCCATGTTAGCAGCAACCCTCTATCCAGGAAATCCTGATAGGAATCTCAAAATACAAAATAAATCCAGAATCAACTTTCTAAAGAGACGTTGATTTCTAGTGTATTCTGTTTATGAATATAGCTTTTATACTGTTCATGTAAAACACATTTATTTGTTCCTGTTAAATATGATTATACATAAATAACTCTACAATATAAACATCTATTTTCCTGGTTTTTATATGATAACAACAATCTTGGAAAACATAATAACGTTTAAAGCCAATTGATTGGTGGTGTAATATTTAAAAGAGAAGGTTGCCATGGGGGTTTATTACAGACATCTATAAAAATCATTTATTTTAAATAGTGATGCAGAACACAATAAGATATATAGAAGTAACAACTGTATAATGTCATGTTTATAAACTCAACTTTTACAATGATCATGTATGTCATTCAGAGAACTTTGTTAATTGTTATTTTTATGCAATGTGGATTTTACTCAAGTGGTGAGTTATTTGATTTATATTAACATTGGGTGTTGTTAACATTTCACTCAAGTCGTGAGTTATTTGATTTATATTAACATTGGGTGTTGGTTAACATTTTACTCAAGTGGTGAGTTATTTGATTTATATTAACATTGGGCGTTGTTAACATTTTACTCCAGTCGTGAGTTATTTGATTTATATTAACATTAAGTGTAGGTTAACATTTTACTCAAGTCGTGAGTTATTTGATTTATATTAACATTGGGTGTTGTTAACACTTTACTCAAGTGGTGAGTTATTTGATTTTTATTAATATTGGACGTTGTTAACACTTTACTCAAGTGGTGAGTTATTTGATTTATATTAACATTGGGTGTTGGTTAACATTTTACTCAAGTGGTAAGTTATTTGATTTATATTAACATTGGGCGTTGTTAACATTTTACTCAAGTCGTGAGTTATTTGATTTATATTAACATTGGGTGTTGTTAACACTTTACTCAAGTGGTGAGTTATTTGATTTTTATTAACATTGGACGTTGTTAACACTTTACTCAAGTGGTGAGTTATTTGATTTATATTAACATTGGGTGTTGTTAACATTTCACTCAAGTCGTGAGTTATTTGATTTATATTAACATTGGGTGTTGTCAACATTTTACTCAAGGGGTGAGTTATTTGATTTATATTAACATTGGGTGTTGTCAACATTTTACTCAAGTGGTAAGTTATTTGATTTATATTAACATAGAGTGTAGGTTAACAATTTACTCAAGTCGTGAGTTATTTGATTTATATTAACATTGGGCGTTGTCAACATTTTACTCAAGTGGTGAGTTATTTTATTTATATTAACATTGGGTGTTGTCAACATTTTACTCAAGTCGTGAGTTATTTTATTTATATTAACATTGGGTGTAGGTTAACATTTTACTCAATTCGTGAGTTATTTGATTTATATTAACATTGGGTGTTGGTTAACATTTTACTCAAGTGGTGAGTTATTTGATTTATATTAACATTAAGTGTAGGTTAACATTTTACTCAAGTCGTGAGTTATTTGATTTATGTTAACATTAAGTGTAGGTTAACATTTTACTCAAGTCGTGAGTTATTTGATTTTTATTAACATTGGACGTTGTTAACACTTTACTCAAGTGGTGAGTTATTTGATTTATATTAACATTGGGTGTTGTTAACACTTTACTCAAGTGGTGAGTTATTTGATTTATATTAACATTGGGCGTTGTTAACATTTCACTCAAGTCGTGAGTTATTTGATTTATATTAACATTGGGTGTTGTTAACATTTTACTCAAGTGGTGAGTTATTTGATTTATATTAACATTAAATGTAGGTTAACATTTTACTCAAGTCGTGAGTTATTTGATTTATATTAACATTGGGTGTTGTCAACATTTTACTCAAGGGGTGAGTTATTTGATTTATATTAACATTGGGTGTTGTCAACATTTTACTCAAGTGGTAAGTTATTTGATTTATATTAACATAGAGTGTAGGTTAACAATTTACTCAAGTCGTGAGTTATTTGATTTATATTAACATTGGGTGTTGTCAACATTTTACTCAAGTGGTGAGTTATTTTATTTATATTAACATTGGGTGTTGTCAACATTTTACTCAAGTCGTGAGTTATTTTATCTATATTAACATTGGGTGTAGGTTAACATTTTACTCAATTCGTGAGTTATTTGATTTATATTAACATTGGGTGTTGGTTAACATTTTACTCAAGTGGTGAGTTATTTGATTTATATTAACATTAAGTGTAGGTTAACATTTTATTCAAGTCGTGAGTTATTTGATTTATGTTAACATTAAGTGTAGGTTAACATTTTACTCAAGTCGTGAGTTATTTGATTTATATTAACATTGGGTGTTGTTAACACTTTACTCAAGTCGTGAGTTATTTGATTTATATTAACATTGAGTGTAGGCTAACATTTTACTCAAGTCGTGGTGGCAACCGTAAAACTTTCAAAGTGATAACTTCATCTTAACCAATAGGAATCCATGTTAGCAGCAACCCTCTATCCAGGAAATCCTGATAGGAATCTCAAAATACGAAATAAATCCAGAATCAACTTTCTAAAGAGACGTTGATTTCTAGTGTATTCTGTTTATGAATATAGCTTTTATACTGTTCATGTAAAACACATTTATCTGTTCCTGTTAAATATGATTATACATAAATAACTCTACAATATAAACATCTATTATCCTGGTTTTTATATGATAACAACAATCTTGGAAAACATAATAACGTTTAAAGCCAATTGATTTGTGGTATGATATTTAAAAGAGAAGGTTGCCATGGGGGTTTATTACAGACATCTATAAAAATCATTTATTTTAAATAGTGATGCAGAACACAATAAGATATATAGAAGTAACAACTGTATAATGTCATGTTTATAAACTCAACTTTTACAATGATCATGTATGTCATTCAGAGAACTTTGTTAATTGTTATTTTTATGCAATGTGGATTTTACTCAAGTGGTGAGTTATTTGATTTATATTAACATTGGGTGTTGTTAACATTTTACTCAAGTCGTGAGTTATTTGATTTATATTAACATGGGGCGTTGTTAACATTTCACTCAAGTCGTGAGTTATTTGATTTATATTAACATTGGGTGTTGGTTAACATTTTACTCAAGTGGTGAGTTATTTGATTTATATTAACATTGGGCGTTGTTAACATTTTACTCCAGTCGTGAGTTATTTGATTTATATTAACATTGGGTGTTGTTAACATTTTACTCAAGTGGTGAGTTATTTGATTTATATTAACATTAAGTGTAGGTTAACATTTTACTCAAGTGGTGAGTTATTTGATTTATATTAACATTAAGTGTAGGTTAACATTTTACTCAAGTTGTGAGTTATTTGATTTATATTAACATTGGGCGTTGTTAACATTTTACTCCAGTCGTGAGTTATTTGATTTATATTAACATTGGGTGTTGTTAACATTTTACTCAAGTCGTGAGTTATTTGATTTATATTAACATTGGGTGTTGTCAACATTTTACTCAAGTGGTGAGTTATTTGATTTATATTAACATTAAGTGTAGGTTAACATTTTACTCAAGTCGTGAGTTATTTGATTTATATTAACATTGGGTGTTGTTAACACTTTACTCAAGTGGTGAGTTATTTGATTTATATTAACATTAAGTGTAGGTTAACATTTTACTCAAGTCGTGAGTTATTTGATTTATATTAACATTGGGTGTTGTTAACACTTTACTCAAGTGGTGAGTTATTTGATTTATATTAACATTGAGTGTAGGTTAACATTTTACTCAAGTCGTGGTGGCAACCGTAAAATTTTCAAAGTGATAACTTCATCTTATCCAATAGGAATCCATGTTAGCAGCAACCCTCTATCCAGGAAATCCTGATAGGAATCTCAAAATACGAAATAAATCCAGAATCAACTTTCTAAAGAGACGTTGATTTCTAGTGTATTCTGTTTATGAATATAGCTTTTATACTGTTCATGTAAAACACATTTATCTGTTCCTGTTAAATATGATTATACATAAATAACTCTACAATATAAACATCTATTATCCTGGTTTTTATATGATAACAACAATCTTGGAAAACATAATAACGTTTAAAGCCAATTGATTGGTGGTGTAATATTTAAAAGAGAAGGTTGCCATGGGGGTTTATTACAGACATCTATAAAAATCATTTATTTTAAATAGTGATGCAGAACACAATAAGATATATAGAAGTAACAACTGTATAATGTCATGTTTATAAACTCAACTTTTACAATGATCATGTATGTCATTCAGAGAACTTTGTTAATTGTTATTTTTATGCAATGTGGATTTTACTCAAGTGGTGAGTTATTTGATTTATATTAACATTGGGTGTTGTTAACATTTTACTCAAGTCGTGAGTTATTTGATTTATATTAACATTGGGCGTTGTTAACATTTTACTCAAGTCGTGAGTTATTTGATTTATATTAACATTGGGTGTTGGTTAACATTTTACTCAAGTGGTGAGTTATTTGATTTATATTAACATTGGGCGTTGTTAACATTTTACTCAAGTCGTGAGTTATTTGATTTATATTAACATTGGGTGTTGGTTAACATTTTACTCAAGTGGTGAGTTATTTGATTTATATTAACATTAAGTGTAGGTTAACATTTTTCTCAAGTCGTGAGTTATTTGATTTATATTAACATTGGGTGTTGTTAACATTTTACTCAAGTGGTGAGTTATTTGATTTATATTAACATTAAGTGTAGGTCAACATTTTACTCAAGTCGTGAGTTATCTGATTTATATTAACATTGGGTGTTGTTAACATTTTACTCAAGTGGTCAGTTATTTGATTTATATTAACATTAAGTGTAGGTTAACATTTCACTCAAGTGGTGAGTTATTTGATTTATATTAACATTGGGTGTTGTTAACATTTTACTCAAGTCGTGAGTTATTTGATTTATATTAACATTAAGTGTAGGTTAACATTTTACTCAAGTTGTGAGTTATTTGATTTATATTAACATTGGGTGTTGTTAACATTTTACTCAAGTCGTGAGTTATTTGATTTATATTAACATTGGGTGTTGTCAACATTTTACTCAAGTGGTGAGTTATTTGATTTATATTAACATTGGGTGTTGTTAACATTTTACTCAAGTGGTGAGTTATTTGATTTATATTAACATTAAGTGTAGGTTAACATTTTACTCAAGTCGTGAGTTATTTGATTTATATTGATATTGGGTGTTGTTAACATTTTACTCAAGTGGTGAGTTATTTGATTTATATTAACATTGAGTGTAGGTTAACATTTTACTCAAGTCGTGGTGGCAACCGTAAAACTTTCAAAGTGATAACTTCATCTTAACCAATAGGAATCCATGTTAGCAGCAACCCTCTATCCAGGAAATCCTGATAGGAATCTCAAAATACGAAATAAATCCAGAATCAACTTTCTAAAGAGACGTTGATTTCTAGTGTATTCTGTTTATGAATATAGCTTTTATACTGTTCATGTAAAACACATTTATCTGTTCCTGTTAAATATGATTATACATAAATAACTTTACAATATAAACATCTGTTATCCTGGTTTTTATATGATAACAACAATCTTGGAAAACATAATAACGTTTAAAGCCAATTGATTGGTGGTGTAATATTTAAAAGAGAAGGTTGCCATGGGGGTTTATTACAGACATCTATAAAAATCATTTATTTTAAATAGTGATGCAGAACACAATAAGATATATAGAAGTAACAACTGTATAATGTCATGTTTATAAACTCAACTTTTACAATGATCATGTATGTCATTCAGAGAACTTTGTTAATTGTTATTTTTATGCAATGTGGATTTTACTCAAGTGGTGAGTTATTTGATTTATATTAACATTGGGTGTTGTTAACATTTTACTCAAGTCGTGAGTTATTTGATTTATATTAACATTGGGCGTTGTTAACATTTCACTCAAGTCGTGAGTTATTTGATTTATATTAACATTGGGTGTTGTTAACATTTTACTCAAGTGGTGAGTTATTTGATTTATATTAACATTAAGTGTTGGTTAACATTTTACTCAAGTCGTGAGTTATTTGATTTATATTAACATTGGGTGTTGTTAACATTTTACTCAAGTGGTGAGTTATTTGATTTATATTAACATTAAGTGTAGGTTAACATTTTACTCAAGTTGTGAGTTATTTGATTTATATTAACATTGGACGTTGTTAACATTTTACTCAAGTCGTGAGTTATTTGATTTATATTAACATTGGACGTTGTTAACATTTTACTCTAGTGGTGAATTATTTGATTTATATTAACATTAAGTGTAGGTTAACATTTTACTCAAGTTGTGAGTTATTTGATTTATATTAACATAGAGTGTAGGGTAACATTTTACTCAAGTGGTGAGTTATTTGATTTATATTAACATTAAGTGTAGGTTAACATTTTACTCAAGTCGTGAGTTATTTGATTTATATTAATATTGTGTGTAGGTTAACATTTTACTCAAGTCGTGAGTTATTTGATTTATATTAACATTGGGTGTTGTTAACACTTTACTCAAGTGGTGAGTTATTTGATTTTTATTAACATTGGACGTTGTTAACACTTTACTCAAGTGGTGAGTTATTTGATTTATATTAACATTGGGTGTTGTTAACATTTCACTCAAGTCGTGAGTTATTTGATTTATATTAACATTGGGTGTTGTCAACATTTTACTCAAGGGGTGAGTTATTTGATTTATATTAACATTGGGTGTTGTCAACATTTTACTCAAGTGGTAAGTTATTTGATTTATATTAACATAGAGTGTAGGTTAACAATTTACTCAAGTCGTGAGTTATTTGATTTATATTAACATTGGGCGTTGTCAACATTTTACTCAAGTGGTGAGTTATTTTATTTATATTAACATTGGGTGTTGTCAACATTTTACTCAAGTCGTGAGTTATTTTATTTATATTAACATTGGGTGTAGGTTAACATTTTACTCAATTCGTGAGTTATTTGATTTATATTAACATTGGGTGTTGGTTAACATTTTACTCAAGTGGTGAGTTATTTGATTTATATTAACATTAAGTGTAGGTTAACATTTTACTCAAGTCGTGAGTTATTTGATTTATGTTAACATTAAGTGTAGGTTAACATTTTACTCAAGTCGTGAGTTATTTGATTTTTATTAACATTGGACGTTGTTAACACTTTACTCAAGTGGTGAGTTATTTGATTTATATTAACATTGGGTGTTGTTAACACTTTACTCAAGTGGTGAGTTATTTGATTTATATTAACATTGGGCGTTGTTAACATTTCACTCAAGTCGTGAGTTATTTGATTTATATTAACATTGGGTGTTGTTAACATTTTACTCAAGTGGTGAGTTATTTGATTTATATTAACATTAAATGTAGGTTAACATTTTACTCAAGTCGTGAGTTATTTGATTTATATTAACATTGGGTGTTGTCAACATTTTACTCAAGGGGTGAGTTATTTGATTTATATTAACATTGGGTGTTGTCAACATTTTACTCAAGTGGTAAGTTATTTGATTTATATTAACATAGAGTGTAGGTTAACAATTTACTCAAGTCGTGAGTTATTTGATTTATATTAACATTGGGTGTTGTCAACATTTTACTCAAGTGGTGAGTTATTTTATTTATATTAACATTGGGTGTTGTCAACATTTTACTCAAGTCGTGAGTTATTTTATCTATATTAACATTGGGTGTAGGTTAACATTTTACTCAATTCGTGAGTTATTTGATTTATATTAACATTGGGTGTTGGTTAACATTTTACTCAAGTGGTGAGTTATTTGATTTATATTAACATTAAGTGTAGGTTAACATTTTATTCAAGTCGTGAGTTATTTGATTTATGTTAACATTAAGTGTAGGTTAACATTTTACTCAAGTCGTGAGTTATTTGATTTATATTAACATTGGGTGTTGTTAACACTTTACTCAAGTCGTGAGTTATTTGATTTATATTAACATTGAGTGTAGGCTAACATTTTACTCAAGTCGTGGTGGCAACCGTAAAACTTTCAAAGTGATAACTTCATCTTAACCAATAGGAATCCATGTTAGCAGCAACCCTCTATCCAGGAAATCCTGATAGGAATCTCAAAATACGAAATAAATCCAGAATCAACTTTCTAAAGAGACGTTGATTTCTAGTGTATTCTGTTTATGAATATAGCTTTTATACTGTTCATGTAAAACACATTTATCTGTTCCTGTTAAATATGATTATACATAAATAACTCTACAATATAAACATCTATTATCCTGGTTTTTATATGATAACAACAATCTTGGAAAACATAATAACGTTTAAAGCCAATTGATTTGTGGTATGATATTTAAAAGAGAAGGTTGCCATGGGGGTTTATTACAGACATCTATAAAAATCATTTATTTTAAATAGTGATGCAGAACACAATAAGATATATAGAAGTAACAACTGTATAATGTCATGTTTATAAACTCAACTTTTACAATGATCATGTATGTCATTCAGAGAACTTTGTTAATTGTTATTTTTATGCAATGTGGATTTTACTCAAGTGGTGAGTTATTTGATTTATATTAACATTGGGTGTTGTTAACATTTTACTCAAGTCGTGAGTTATTTGATTTATATTAACATGGGGCGTTGTTAACATTTCACTCAAGTCGTGAGTTATTTGATTTATATTAACATTGGGTGTTGGTTAACATTTTACTCAAGTGGTGAGTTATTTGATTTATATTAACATTGGGCGTTGTTAACATTTTACTCCAGTCGTGAGTTATTTGATTTATATTAACATTGGGTGTTGTTAACATTTTACTCAAGTGGTGAGTTATTTGATTTATATTAACATTAAGTGTAGGTTAACATTTTACTCAAGTGGTGAGTTATTTGATTTATATTAACATTAAGTGTAGGTTAACATTTTACTCAAGTTGTGAGTTATTTGATTTATATTAACATTGGGCGTTGTTAACATTTTACTCCAGTCGTGAGTTATTTGATTTATATTAACATTGGGTGTTGTTAACATTTTACTCAAGTCGTGAGTTATTTGATTTATATTAACATTGGGTGTTGTCAACATTTTACTCAAGTGGTGAGTTATTTGATTTATATTAACATTAAGTGTAGGTTAACATTTTACTCAAGTCGTGAGTTATTTGATTTATATTAACATTGGGTGTTGTTAACACTTTACTCAAGTGGTGAGTTATTTGATTTATATTAACATTAAGTGTAGGTTAACATTTTACTCAAGTCGTGAGTTATTTGATTTATATTAACATTGGGTGTTGTTAACACTTTACTCAAGTGGTGAGTTATTTGATTTATATTAACATTGAGTGTAGGTTAACATTTTACTCAAGTCGTGGTGGCAACCGTAAAATTTTCAAAGTGATAACTTCATCTTATCCAATAGGAATCCATGTTAGCAGCAACCCTCTATCCAGGAAATCCTGATAGGAATCTCAAAATACGAAATAAATCCAGAATCAACTTTCTAAAGAGACGTTGATTTCTAGTGTATTCTGTTTATGAATATAGCTTTTATACTGTTCATGTAAAACACATTTATCTGTTCCTGTTAAATATGATTATACATAAATAACTCTACAATATAAACATCTATTATCCTGGTTTTTATATGATAACAACAATCTTGGAAAACATAATAACGTTTAAAGCCAATTGATTGGTGGTGTAATATTTAAAAGAGAAGGTTGCCATGGGGGTTTATTACAGACATCTATAAAAATCATTTATTTTAAATAGTGATGCAGAACACAATAAGATATATAGAAGTAACAACTGTATAATGTCATGTTTATAAACTCAACTTTTACAATGATCATGTATGTCATTCAGAGAACTTTGTTAATTGTTATTTTTATGCAATGTGGATTTTACTCAAGTGGTGAGTTATTTGATTTATATTAACATTGGGTGTTGTTAACATTTTACTCAAGTCGTGAGTTATTTGATTTATATTAACATTGGGCGTTGTTAACATTTTACTCAAGTCGTGAGTTATTTGATTTATATTAACATTGGGTGTTGGTTAACATTTTACTCAAGTGGTGAGTTATTTGATTTATATTAACATTGGGCGTTGTTAACATTTTACTCAAGTCGTGAGTTATTTGATTTATATTAACATTGGGTGTTGGTTAACATTTTACTCAAGTGGTGAGTTATTTGATTTATATTAACATTAAGTGTAGGTTAACATTTTTCTCAAGTCGTGAGTTATTTGATTTATATTAACATTGGGTGTTGTTAACATTTTACTCAAGTGGTGAGTTATTTGATTTATATTAACATTAAGTGTAGGTCAACATTTTACTCAAGTCGTGAGTTATCTGATTTATATTAACATTGGGTGTTGTTAACATTTTACTCAAGTGGTCAGTTATTTGATTTATATTAACATTAAGTGTAGGTTAACATTTCACTCAAGTGGTGAGTTATTTGATTTATATTAACATTGGGTGTTGTTAACATTTTACTCAAGTCGTGAGTTATTTGATTTATATTAACATTAAGTGTAGGTTAACATTTTACTCAAGTTGTGAGTTATTTGATTTATATTAACATTGGGTGTTGTTAACATTTTACTCAAGTCGTGAGTTATTTGATTTATATTAACATTGGGTGTTGTCAACATTTTACTCAAGTGGTGAGTTATTTGATTTATATTAACATTGGGTGTTGTTAACATTTTACTCAAGTGGTGAGTTATTTGATTTATATTAACATTAAGTGTAGGTTAACATTTTACTCAAGTCGTGAGTTATTTGATTTATATTGATATTGGGTGTTGTTAACATTTTACTCAAGTGGTGAGTTATTTGATTTATATTAACATTGAGTGTAGGTTAACATTTTACTCAAGTCGTGGTGGCAACCGTAAAACTTTCAAAGTGATAACTTCATCTTAACCAATAGGAATCCATGTTAGCAGCAACCCTCTATCCAGGAAATCCTGATAGGAATCTCAAAATACGAAATAAATCCAGAATCAACTTTCTAAAGAGACGTTGATTTCTAGTGTATTCTGTTTATGAATATAGCTTTTATACTGTTCATGTAAAACACATTTATCTGTTCCTGTTAAATATGATTATACATAAATAACTTTACAATATAAACATCTGTTATCCTGGTTTTTATATGATAACAACAATCTTGGAAAACATAATAACGTTTAAAGCCAATTGATTGGTGGTGTAATATTTAAAAGAGAAGGTTGCCATGGGGGTTTATTACAGACATCTATAAAAATCATTTATTTTAAATAGTGATGCAGAACACAATAAGATATATAGAAGTAACAACTGTATAATGTCATGTTTATAAACTCAACTTTTACAATGATCATGTATGTCATTCAGAGAACTTTGTTAATTGTTATTTTTATGCAATGTGGATTTTACTCAAGTGGTGAGTTATTTGATTTATATTAACATTGGGTGTTGTTAACATTTTACTCAAGTCGTGAGTTATTTGATTTATATTAACATTGGGCGTTGTTAACATTTCACTCAAGTCGTGAGTTATTTGATTTATATTAACATTGGGTGTTGTTAACATTTTACTCAAGTGGTGAGTTATTTGATTTATATTAACATTAAGTGTTGGTTAACATTTTACTCAAGTCGTGAGTTATTTGATTTATATTAACATTGGGTGTTGTTAACATTTTACTCAAGTGGTGAGTTATTTGATTTATATTAACATTAAGTGTAGGTTAACATTTTACTCAAGTTGTGAGTTATTTGATTTATATTAACATTGGACGTTGTTAACATTTTACTCAAGTCGTGAGTTATTTGATTTATATTAACATTGGACGTTGTTAACATTTTACTCTAGTGGTGAATTATTTGATTTATATTAACATTAAGTGTAGGTTAACATTTTACTCAAGTTGTGAGTTATTTGATTTATATTAACATAGAGTGTAGGGTAACATTTTACTCAAGTGGTGAGTTATTTGATTTATATTAACATTAAGTGTAGGTTAACATTTTACTCAAGTCGTGAGTTATTTGATTTATATTAATATTGTGTGTAGGTTAACATTTTACTCAAGTCGTGAGTTATTTGATTTTTATTAACATAGAGTGTTGGTTAACATTTTACTCAAATCGTGAGTTATTTGATTTATATCAACATTGGGTGTTGTTAACACTTTACTCAAGTGGTGAGTTAATTGATTTATATTAACATTGGGCGTTGTTAGCACTTTACTCAAGTCGTGAGTTATTTGATTTATATTAACATTGGGTGTTGGTTAACATTTTACTCAAGTGGTGAGTTATTTGATTTATATTAACATTAAGTGTAGGTTAACATTTTACTCAAGTCGTGAGTTATATGATTTATATTAACATTGGGTGTTGTTAACATTTTACTCAAGTGGTGAGTTATTTGATTTATATTAACATTAAGTGTAGGTTAACATTTTACTCAAGTCGTGAGTTATTTGATTTATATTAACATTGGGTGTTGTTAACATTTCACTCAAGTGGTGAGTTATTTGATTTATATTAACATTAAGTGTAGGTTAACATTTTACTCAAGTGGTGAGTTATTTGATTTATATTAACATTGGGTGTTGTTAACATTTTACTCAAGTCGTGAGTTATTTGATTTATATTAACATTAAGTGTAGGTTAACATTTTACTCAAGTTGTGAGTTATTTGATTTATATTAACATTGGACGTTGTTAACATTTTACTCAAGTCGTGAGTTATTTGATTTATATTAACATTAAGTGTAGGTTAACATTTTACTCAAGTCGTGAGTTATTTGATTTATATTAACATTGGGTGTTGTTAACATTTTACTCAAGTTGTGAGTTATTTGATTTATATTAACATTGGATGTTGTTAACATTTTACTCAAGTCGTGAGTTATTTTATTTATATTAACATTGGGTGTAGGTTAACATTTTATTCAAGTCGTGAGTTATTTGATTTATATTAACATTGGGTGTTGGTTAACATTTTACTCAAGTGGTGAGTTATTTGATTTATATTAACATTAAGTGTAGGTTAACATTTTACTCAAGTCGTGAGTTATTTGATTTATATTAACATTGGGTGTTGGTTAACATTTTACTCAAGTGGTGAGTTATTTGATTTATATTAACATTAAGTGTAGGTTAACATTTTTCTCAAGTCGTGAGTTATTTGATTTATATTAACATTGGACGTTGTTAACATTTTACTCAAGTCGTGAGTTATTTTATTTATATTAACATTTGGTGTAGGTTACCTGTCTGTCGCAAGTCACTGACAAACTTTATCACATGATGTTGTACACCTCGCCCTGATCGAGATTCGAACTCACAACATCAGTGGTGATAGGCACTGATTGCATAGGTAGTTGTAAATCCAAATACCATACATGGCCACGACGGCCCCATTTCTATTGTAACAGATTCCCGAATACTGATGAGGAGGGCATCAATCTGGACTCTCCCTCTAACGTGTCGCTTACTTTATGTTGTGTTTTGCACCTAGCTGTGGACCCATAGCTGTAATAGTCATAAATGTCAGCGTTCCACGACTAGCTTGCGCTCATCTGTACTGGACTATGAGCAGAAGTTTAAATTACCACAAGAAATAGGATATAAAAAGGATATTTCGCCTCTAATCGGGCCACCAACAATTTTGCAATGATAACGCGCATGCTCATTGCGAGATGCTAGAGGTTGTCCTTTATGTACAAGGAGCGTGGTAAATTGGACTCATGACGCCCTGTCATAATGGGGAATTGTGTATTTGGAATGTATATTCGTATCTCGGATAAAATTGGCCAAACGTAATTTCAGTTTTTAAATAGCATTTTCCAAATATATATATATCGCTTGACTTCTGACAATAAGTCTAACATCACTTACATTAGTTCACCCCAATCCACACCTCAAGTATTAAAGTTTTAAACACCTACCGAAAGGCCAGGTCGTCAGGCATTTCGTTGTACCTGTCCAGGCTTCCATCCACCAATAATCTGGTAGTCACAACAGAGCTGAAAAAAAATATTGCTGAAAGTGAGGACAAATACCAATAACCTTAATTGACTGTATAACTAGCTTGAACCCACTAATACTCGTCTAACCTGAACACACTAATACTCGTCTAACTTGAACACACTAATACTCGTCTAACCTGAACACACTAATACTCGTCTAACCTGAACACACTAATACTCGTCTAACCTGAACACTATAACTAGCTCGAAAACACTAATACTCGTCTAGCCTGAACACACTAATACTCGTCTAACCTGAACACACTAATACTCGTCTAACCTGAACACTATAACTAGTTCGAACACACTAATACAGGTCTAACCTGAACACACTAATACTCGTCTAACTTGAACACACTAATACTCGTCTAACCTGAACACACTAATACTCGTCTAACCTGAACACTATAACTAGCTCGAACACACTAATACTCGTCTAACTTGAACACACTAATACTCGTCTAACCTGAACACACTAATACTCGTCTAACCTGAACACTATAACTAGCTCGAACACACTAATACTCGTCTAACTTGAACACACTAATACTCGTCTAACCTGAACACACTAATACTCGTCTAACCTGAACACACTAATACTCGTCTAACATGAAGACACTAATATTCGTCTAACCTGAACACACTAATTCTCGTCTAACCTGAACACACTAATACTCGTCTAACATGAACACACTAATACTCGTCTAACCTGAACACACTAATACTCGTCTAACATGAACACACTAATTCTCGTCTAACCTGAACACACTAATACTCGTCTAACCTGAACACTATAACTAGCTCGAACACACTAATACTCGTCTAACCTGAACACACTAATACTCGTCTAACCTGAACACACTAATACTCGTCTAACCTGAACACACTAATACTCGTCTAACATGAACACACTAATACTCGTCTAACCCGAACACACTAATACTCGTCTAACATGAACACACTAATACTCGTCTAACCTGAACACTATAACTAGCTCGAACACACTAATACACGTCTAACCTGAACACACTAATACTCGTCTAACCTGAACACACTAATACTCGTTTAACCTGAACACACTAATACTCGTCTAACCTGAACACACTATTACTCGTCTAACCTGAACACACTAATACTAGTCTAACCTGAACACACTAATACTCGTTTAACCTGAACACACTAATACTCGTCTAATCTGAACACACTAATACTCGTCTAACCTTAACACACTAATACTCGTCTAACCTGAACACACTAATACTCGTCTAACCTGAACACACTAATACTCGTCTAACCTGAACACACTAATACTCGTCTAACCTGAACACACTAATACTCGTCTAACATGAACACACTAATACTCGTCTAACCTGAACACACTAATACTCGTCTAACCTGAACACACTAATACTCGTCTAATCTGAACACACTAATACTCGTCTAACCTTAACACACTAATACTCGTCTAACATGAACACACTAATACTCGTCTAACCTGAACACACTAATACTCGTCTAACCTGAACACACTAATACTCGTCTAACCTGAACACACTAATACTCGTCTAACATGAACACACTAATACTCGTCTAACCTGAACACACTAATACTCGTCTAACCTGAACACACTAATACTCGTCTAACCTGAACACACTAATACTCGTCTGACATGAACACACTAATACTCGTCTAACCTGAACACACTAATACTCGTCTAACCTGAACACACTAATACTCGTCTAACCTGAACACACTAATACTCGTCTAACCTGAACACACTAATACTCGTCTAACCTGAACACACTAATACTCGTCTAACATGAAGACACTAATATTCGTCTAACCTGAACACACTAATTCTCGTCTAACCTGAACACACTAATACTCGTCTAACCTGAACACACTAATACTCGTCTAACCTGAACACACTAATACTCGTCTAACATGAACACACTAATTCTCGTCTAACCTGAACACACTAATACTCGTCTAACCTGAACACTATAACTAGCTCGAACACACTAATACTCGTCTAACCTGAACACACTAATACTCGTCTAACCTGAACACACTAATACTCGTCTAACCTGAACACACTAATACTCGTCTAACATGAACACACTAATACTCGTCTAACCCGAACACACTAATACTCGTCTAACATGAACACACTAGTACTCGTCTAACCTGAACACTATAACTAGCTCGAACACACTAATACACGTCTAACCTGAACACACTAATACTCGTCTAACCTGAACACACTAATACTCGTCTAACCTGAACACACTAATACTCGTCTAACCTGAACACACTATTACTCGTCTAACCTGAACACACTAATACTAGTCTAACCTGAACACACTAATACTCGTTTAACCTGAACACACTAATACTCGTCTAATCTGAACACACTAATACTCGTCTAACCTTAACACACTAATACTCGTCTAACCTGAACACACTAATACTCGTCCAACCTGAACACACTAATACTCGTCTAACCTGAACACACTAATACTCGTCTAACCTGAACACACTAATACTCGTCTAACATGAACACACTAATACTCGTCTAACCTGAACACACTAATACTCGTCTAACCTGAACACACTAATACTCGTCTAATCTGAACACACTAATACTCGTCTAACCTTAACACACTAATACTCGTCTAACCTGAACACACTAATACTCGTCTAACCTGAACACACTAATACTCGTCTAACCTGAACACACTAATACTCGTCTAACCTGAACACACTAATACTCGTCTAACATGAACACACTAATACTCGTCTAACCTGAACACACTAATACTCGTCTAACCTGAACACACTAATACTCGTCTAACCTGAACACACTAATACTCGTCTGACATGAACACACTAATACTCGTCTAACCTGAACACACTAATACTCGTCTAACCTGAACACACTAATACTCGTCTAACCTGAACACACTAATACTCGTCTAACCTGAACACACTAATACTCGTCTAACCTGAACACACTAATACTCGTCTAACATGAACACACTAATACACGTCTAATCTGAACACATTAATACTCGTCTAACATGAACACTATAACTAGCTCGAACACACTAATACTCGTCTAACCTGAACACACTAATACTCGTCTAACCTGAACACACTAATACTCGTCTAACCTGAACACACTAATACTCGTCTAACATGAACACACTAATACTCGTCTAACCTGAACACACTAATACTCGTTTAACCTGAACACACTAATACTCGTCTAATCTGAACACACTAATACTCGTCTAACCTTAACACACTAATACTCGTCTAACCTGAACACACTAATACTCGTCCAACCTGAACACACTAATACTCGTCTAACCTGAACACAAAACAAATAAAAAAACTAAACAGACATCTTCTACAAAGAGAAACACTACGATGACAGGCACAGCTAAATTTAATCTTTTTCAATGTCATTATAAGGATTGTTTATTATAATCAATTTGTCAATTCAGGGAAATCAATATGTTCAAAGGAAAAACAATTGATATTAATGAGAAGGATATTATAAGATTATCTGAGATCAATGTTCCATGTATATTTTATCCCTGGAATAACAACGCCTAAACAATAGGCAACTAATTTAACAATGAAAGAATGGACGGTATACACTATACATGTCATAAAGTATAATGACATGTGATTGAATACAATACGGGGGAGGAATTTCTTGTAAGACTCGTTTCCGATCTAAAATATCAGTCGTTAAAGAGGATTTTGTTTGAAAATTAGGGGTTAGCTGGCTAATGATGTTTAGCCCTACTTTCAACAATAATTCATTGAAAATTAGTATTCAATACCGTCTTCAATAATATTTCAGTAATACCGTGGTGGTTATTTTCATTGGTCTAGTTTGAATGTAGTATACCACACTAGCCAATGACCGGAGTGGATCTTAATGTCACTACATGTATTGTATACATATTATGATCGTAGTGTTAATGTCACTACAATGTACATGTGAAATAAGAACGTACCTAAGGACCCTCCTCTTTTCGTCAAGAAAAAGAAGAGGTATGCCTGTATAACAACTTACCACTGTGATACAAACGTAGATATCTAATTCAGTGCGCACCACACGTTTATGAAAGAACTTTGATCAAAGCCAAAATATTTGAAAAGCAAAAGTATTTAGGAGTAAGAAATAAGGGTAATAACAAAATTACCGAACTCCGAACAATCTTACAAAGGGAAAGTCAAAACTCATAAGTATATAAACAGACAAAATCAGTCAACAACCGGAAAACTGTGAAAACCGTAATGACCCTGACTTGGTACAGGCATTTCTAAAGAAATGGTGGGTTGAATCAGATTTTAAAGTGATTTTACACCAAAGGGTAGAAACAGGAAAGTGCAAAAATCACGATCATGAGCACTTAAAGTCAAATCAGCGGGTGGCTATCAGGTAACACTATTCAGCCCTGTTTACAACCGTAATTAAAAAGGAAGCCTTGTTTAACAATATCCGTTTCAATATTGAATAGGGAAGCCCTGCTCAAACAAACTATCTATTCTAAAACTGGAGTAATTAAATAAGGAAGCCTTGTTATTATGTAAAACATATTTCTGATTCTGTCAAAAAGTTATCTGAAACTGATATGATCAAAATGCTCGAGTTTTTGATTGACAACACATTTGTTATGATTGGTGGACGTATTTTTCAACAGACAATCGGCATACTTATGGGTACAAAGTGTGCTCCTCTTCTCACCGACCTCCTGTTCCTTTATTCGTATGAGGTAGACTTCATACAGGGGCTTCTCACGAAAGATGCTAACACGATCCTTTAATTTCACGTTCCGCTATATAGATGATGTCCTTTTAACTAAACAAGTTTGGTGATTTTGTTGATCAGTTATATCCCATTGAGCTTGAAATAAAGGATACCACAGCTAGGTCTACTTCATACCTTGACCTACACCTCGAAATTGACAGTGATGGCCGGTTAAGAACGATTGTTTATGACAAACGAGTTGATATCAATTTCCCCAGTGTGGACTTCCAATTTATATGTAGCAACATTCCGTCAGCACCTGTATATGGAGAATACATCATTGAGTTGATCCGATATTCTAGGGCTTGTGGTTCCTATCATGATTTCCGTAATAGAGGGTTGCCGCTAACAAGGAAGCTACTGAACCAAAGATTTACGGTCTCCACCATGACTTGATTGACCATTATGGAATATCTGTCACAAATGACCACAGATATGTTCCAGCTGTGTAATTAGAGTACCATGACGGGTGCCACTAGTTGAGAAGAAACTGCTTATCCTTCCGGAGCACCTGATATCGCTACCGTTGTTTTACTTGTTTAAGTGGGGTTCGTGTTGTTCAATGTTGTCAAATTGCATGTTTTCACGTTTTGTGATCCGTGTCGTGATGTCCGCTACGATTTCCACGTAAAACGAGGCTCAGTTAGTTTTCACTCCCATTTGTTATGTAGGAGGTTCATGTTTTATTTATATTTATTTATTGTATCTTTTACGTAAGAAGAGTTTTAAGATGCCAAAGGGGGAATCAGAATCCGTAGATTTGAGACGGACAGACAACACAATGGCAAAATAAAAAGGACAAAATACTACATAGAAAACAAAAGATTGAGCAACACGCACCCAACTAAAAACTGAGGGTAAGAGGAGTTTGAAGATACCAAAGGGGTAATCAGAATCTGTAAATCGTAGAATAACAGACAACACAAAGATGCTTCGACACCATCGTGTAACTGGTAAACAAAACGATTATCATCTGATTGGGAAATCGTGTAGGACACCGGTACATGTATGCGTAAGTAAATACAAATAGAATTTATGAAACATGAACTCTCGACAAGCAAATGGAAGTCAAGACGAAGCGAACAAAGTTTTTATGTGGAATTCGTAGTGTGCATCATAACACGGAATTAAAAACGTGTCTGGCAAACCTGCATGAAGCAAAAAGAATAGAATAAACAATAAAAAATAAAAAGCATAAAAAACAGAGGCGAACTTCGTCACTCTATTAAACTTTCATGTAATCCATTCGACTGAATAGGGAATTGTTTTTGGGAAATTTGTTCAATATTAAAGAAAAGGCAGTAGCAGAAACAAAATACAAAAACATATGACATGTAAATACAATTCTACCCAGACGACAGACATTTAAGGTATACAAACAAACATCCTGCAGCACTGGAATTTCAAACAGCAAGAACAGTATCAAATGGCAACCACTTTTTTATATTCTTTTTGTGTAGAGGATAAGAAATATATGGTTGTCTTCTCTATTTTAGTACAATATTTCAGATATTTTAGACCACCATGTACACTAAGTTTATCACCCAAACATCTACATTTATATATATAGTACTTTAAAATTAAAATGAATTGATTAATAGGGTAATTTGGATTTAATATTAGGTGCATTTATATACTGTCTGTTAATACCACACTTTTCCTAAACATTTACTACTGAAAACCAAAACTTTTTAATGTAGGTGAACTTTCAAAACAGATGCAATAAACTCAATGTTGTGTCTGTACAGAAGGTGTATAATTCTGTTTCTTATAAAACACACATGAAAACAGAAGAGGTTGCAATAGAAATTATATGGAAAAGTTTGAACGGAAAGTTTTGAACCTCCTGTAGATTTTGGTTGTAACCTCATGTAGCTTTTGGATGTAACCTCCTGTAGCTTTTGGATATAACCTCATGTAGATTTTGGATGTAACCTCATGTAGATTTTGGATATGACCTCCTGTAGCTTTTGGATGCAACCTGCTGTAGATTTTGGTTGTAACCTCATGTAGTTTTTGGATGTAACCTCGTGTAGCTTTTGGATGTAACCTGTAGTTTTTGGATGTAACCTCATGTAGCTTTTGGATGTAACCTCATGTAGCTTTTGGATGTAACCTTATGTAGATTTTGGATGTAACCTCATGTAGCTTTTGGATGTAACCTCCTGTAGTTTTAGGATGTAACCTCATGTAGCTTTTGGATGTAACCTCATGTAGATTTTGGATGTAACCTCATGTAGTTTTTGGATGTAACCTCATGTAGCTTTTGGATGTAACCTTATGTAGATTTTGGATGTAACCTCATGTAGCTTTTGGATGTAACCTCCTGTAGTTTTAGGATGCAACCTCATGTAGCTTTTGGATGTAACCTCATGTAGATTTTGGATGTAACCTCATGTAGATGTTGGATGTAACCTCATGTAGATTTTGGATGTAACCTCATGTAGCTTTTGAATGTAACCTGTAGCTTTTGGATGTAACCTCCTGTAGTTTTTGGATGCAACCTGTTGTAGATTTTGGTTGTAACCTCATGTATCTTTTGGATGTAACCTCATGTAGCTTTTGGATGTAACCTCATGTAGCTTTTGGATGTAACCTCCTGTAGTTTTTGGATGTAACCTCATGTAGCTTTTGGATGTAACCTCATGTAGATTTTGGATGTAACCTCCTGTAGATTTTGGATGTAACCTCATGTAGCTTTTGGATGTAACCTCCTGTAGTTTTTGGATGTAACCTCATGTAGCTTTTTCACGATTTTGGAAATCACATTTCATTGCTTTTCAACTGTCTGTTCTAAGATAATAATAAAAAAATCATGAATTTCACAACCATGTACAAATACTAGAAGATGACAATCTTTAATGAATATGTTGATTTTATCGATAGGAGAATATAAAACATGTTGGACACTTTCCAAGTATAATGTTATAAAACATAAAGTAAAACATGTTGGACACTTTCTAAGTATAATGTTATAAAAAAGAATGTAAAACATATTGGACACTTTCTAAGTATAATGTTATAAAACATAAAGTAAAACATGTTGGACATTTTCTAAGTATAATGTTATAAAACATAATGTAAAACATGTTGGACACTTTCTAAGTATAATGTTATAAAACATAAAGTAAAACATGTTGGACACTTTCTAAGTATAATGTTATAAAACATAAAGTAAAACATATTGGACACTTTCTAAGTATAATGTTATAAAACATAAAGTAAAACATGCTGGACACTTTCTAAGTATAATGTTATAAAACATAATGTAAAACATGTTGGACACTTTCTAAGTATAATGTTATAAAACATAAAGTAAAACATGTTGGACACTTTCTAAGTATAATGTTATAAAACATAAAGTAAAACATGCTGGACACTTTCTAAGTATAATGTTATAAAACATAATGTAAAACATGTTGGACACTTTCTAAGTATAATGTTATAAAACATAAAGTAAAACATGCTGGACACTTTCTAAGTATAATGTTATAAAACATAATGTAAAACATGTTGGACACTTTCTAAGTATAATGTTATAAAACATAAAGTAAAACATGTTGGACACTTTCCAAGTATAATGTTATAAAACATAATGTAAAACATGTTGGACACTTTCTAAGTATAATGTTATAAAACATAAAGTAAAACATGTTGAACACTTTCTAAGTATAATGTTATAAAACATAAAGTAAAACATGCTGGACACTTTCTAAGTATAATGTTATAAAACATAAAGTAAAACATGTTGGACACTTTCTAAGTATAATGTTATAAAACATAAAGTAAAACATGTTGAACACTTTCTAAGTATAATGTTATAAAACATAAAGTAAAACATGCTGGACACTTTCTAAGTATAATGTTATAAAACATAAAGTAAAACATGTTGGACACTTTCTAAGTATAATGTTATAAAACATAAAGTAAAACATGCTGGACACTTTCTAAGTATAATGTTATAAAACATAAAGTAAAACATGCTGGACACTTTCTAAGTATAATGTTATAAAACATAAAGTAAAACATGCTGGACACTTTCTAAGTATAATGTTATAAAACATAAAGTAAAACATGTTGGACACTTTCTAAGTATAATGTTATAAAACATAAAGTAAAACATGCTGGACACTTTCTAAGTATAATGTTATCAAACAGAATGTAAAACATGTTGGACATTTTCTAAGTATAATGTTATAAAACATAAAGTAAAACATGCTGGACACTTTCTAAGTATAATGTTATAAAACAGAAAGTAAAACATGCTGGACACTTTCTAAGTATAATGTTATAAAACATAAAGTAAAACATGCTGGACACTTTCTAAGTATAATGTTATAAAACATAAAGTAAAACATGTTGGACACTTTCTAAGTATAATGTTATAAAACATAAAGTAAAACATGCTGGACACTTTCTAAGTATAATGTTATAAAACATAAAGTAAAACATGTTGGACACTTTCCAAGTATAATGTTATAAAACAGAATGTAAAACATATTGGACACTTTCTAAGTATAATGTTATAAAACATAAAGTAAAACATGTTGGACACTTTCTAAGTATAATGTTATAAAACATAAAGTAAAACATGTTGGACACTTTCTAAGTATAATGTTATAAAACATAAAGTAAAACATGTTGGACACTTTCTAAGTATAATGTTATAAAACATAATGTAAAACATATTGGACACTTTCCAAGTATAATGTTATAAAACATAATGTAAAACATATTGGACACTTTCCAAGTATAATGTTATAAAACATAATGTAAAACATGTTGGACACTTTCCAAGTATAATGTTATAAAACAGAATGTAAAACATATTGGACACTTTCCAAGTATAATGTTATAAAACATAATGTAAAACATGTTGGACACTTTCTAAGTATAATGTTATAAAACATAAAGTAAAACATGTTGGACACTTTCTAAGTATAATGTTATAAAACATAAAGTAAAACATGTTGGACACTTTCTAAGTATAATGTTATAAAACATAAAGTAAAACATGTTGGACACTTTCTAAGTATAATGTTATAAAACATAAAGTAAAACATGCTGGACACTTTCTAAGTATAATGTTATAAAACATAAAGTAAAACATGTTGGACACTTTCCAAGTATAATGTTATAAAACAGAATGTAAAACATATTGGACACTTTCTAAGTATAATGTTATAAAACATAAAGTAAAACATGCTGGACATTTTCTAAGTATAATGTTATAAAACATAATGTAAAACATGTTGGACACTTTCTAAGTATAATGTTATAAAACATAAAGTAAAACATGTTGGACATTTTCTAAGTATAATGTTATAAAACATAATGTAAAACATGTTGGACACTTTCCAAGTATAATGTTATAAAACATAAAGTAAAACATGTTGGACATTTTCTAAGTATAATGTTATAAAACAGAATGTAAAACATATTGGACACTTTCCAAGTATAATGTTATAAAACAGAATGTAAAACATATTGGACACTTTCCAAGTATAATGTTATAAAACATAATGTAAAACATGTTGGACACTTTCTAAGTATAATGTTATAAAACATAAAGTAAAACATGTTGAACACTTTCTAAGTATAATGTTATAAAACATAAAGTAAAACATGCTGGACACTTTCTAAGTATAATGTTATAAAACATAAAGTAAAACATGTTGGACATTTTCTAAGTATAATGTTATAAAACATAATGTAAAACATGTTGGACACTTTCTAAGTATAATGTTATAAAACATAAAGTAAAACATGTTGAACACTTTCTAAGTATAATGTTATAAAACATAATGTAAAACATGTTGGACACTTTCTAAGTATAATGTTATCAAACATAAAGTAAAACATGTTGGACACTTTCCAAGTATAATGTTATAAAACAGAATGTAAAACATATTGGACACTTTCCAAGTATAATGTTATAAAACATAATGTAAAACATGTTGGACACTTTCTAAGTATAATGTTATAAAACATAAAGTAAAACATGTTGAACACTTTCTAAGTATAATGTTATAAAACATAAAGTAAAACATGCTGGACACTTTCTAAGTATAATGTGATAAAACAGAATGTAAAACATGTTGAACACTTTCTAAGTATAATGTTATAAAACATAAAGTAAAACATGTTGGACACTTTCCAAGTATAATGTTATAAAACAGAATGTAAAACATATTGGACACTTTCCAAGTATAATGTTATAAAACATAATGTAAAACATGTTGGACACTTTCTAAGTATAATGTTATAAAACATAAAGTAAAACATGTTGAACACTTTCTAAGTATAATGTTATAAAACATAATGTAAAACATGTTGGACACTTTCTAAGTATAATGTTATAAAACATAATGTAAAACATGTTGGACACTTTCTAAGTATAATGTTATAAAACATAAAGTAAAACATGCTGGACACTTTCTAAGTATAATGTTATAAAACATAAAGTAAAACATGTTGAACACTTTCTAAGTATAATGTTATAAAACATAAAGTAAAACATGCTGGACACTTTCTAAGTATAATGTTATAAAACATAATGTAAAACATGTTGGACACTTTCTAAGTATAATGTTATAAAACATAAAGTAAAACATGTTGGACACTTTCTAAGTATAATGTTATAAAACATAAAGTAAAACATGTTGGACACTTTCTAAGTATAATGTTATAAAACATAAAGTAAAACATGTTGGACACTTTCTAAGTATAATGTTATAAAACATAAAGTAAAACATGTTGGACACTTTCTAAGTATAATGTTATAAAACATAAAGTAAAACATGTTGGACACTTTCTAAGTATAATGTTATAAAACATAAAGTAAAACATGTTGGACACTTTCTAAGTATAATGTTATAAAACATAAAGTAAAACATGTTGGACACTTTCTAAGTATAATGTTATAAAACATAAAGTAAAACATGTTGGACACTTTCTAAGTATAATGTTATAAAACATAAAGTAAAACATGTTGGACACTTTCTAAGTATAATGTTATAAAACATAAAGTAAAACATGTTGGACACTTTCTAAGTATAATGTTATAAAACATAAAGTAAAACATGTTGGACACTTTCTAAGTATAATGTGATAAAACAGAATGTAAAACATGCTGGACACTTTCTAAGTATAATGTTATAAAACATAAAGTAAAACATGTTGAACACTTTCTAAGTATAATGTTATAAAACATAATGTAAAACATGTTGGACACTTTCTAAGTATAATGTTATAAAACATAAAGTAAAACATGTTGGACACTTTCTAAGTATAATGTTATAAAACATAAAGTAAAACATGCTGGACACTTTCTAAGTATAATGTTATAAAACATAAATTAAAACATGTTGAACACTTTCTAAGTATAATGTTATAAAACATAAAGTAAAACATGCTGGACACTTTCTAAGTATAATGTTATAAAACATAATGTAAAACATGTTGGACACTTTCTAAGTATAATGTTATAAAACATAATGTAAAACATGTTGGACACTTTCTAAGTATAATGTTATAAAACATAAAGAAAAACATGTTGAACACTTTCTAAGTATAATGTTATAAAACATAATGTAAAACATGTTGGACACTTTCTAAGTATAATGTTATAAAACATAATGTAAAACATGTTGGACACTTTCCAAGTATAATGTTATAAAACATAAAGTAAAACATGCTGGACACTTTCCAAGTATAATGTTATAAAACAGAATGTAAAACATATTGGACACTTTCTAAGTATAATGTTATAAAACATAAAGTAAAACATGTTGGACACTTTCTAAGTATGATGTTATAAAACATAATGTAAAACATGTTGGACACTTTCTAAGAATAATGTTATAAAACATAAAGTAAAACATGCTGGACACTTTCTAAGTATAATGTTATAAAACATAATGTAAAACATATTGGACACTTTCTAAGTATAATGTTATAAAACATAAAGTAAAACATGTTGGACACTTTCTAAGTATAATGTTATAAAACATAAAGTAAAACATGTTGGACACTTTCCAAGTATAATGTTATAAAACATAAAGTAAAACATGTTGGACACTTTCTAAGTATAATGTTATAAAACAGAATGTAAAACATGTTGGACACTTTCCAAGTATAATGTTATAAAACATAAAGTAAAACATGTTGGACACTTTCTAAGTATAATGTTATAAAACATAAAGTAAAACATGTTGGACATTTTCTAAGTATAATGTTATAAAACAGAATGTAAAACATGTTGGACACTTTCTAAGTATAATGTTATAAAACATAAAGTAAAACATGCTGGACACTTTCTAAGTATAATGTTATAAAACATAAAGTAAAACATGTTGGACACTTTCTAAGTATAATGTTATAAAACATAAAGTAAAACATGTTGGACACTTTCCAAGTATAATGTTATAAAACATAAAGTAAAACATGCTGGACACTTTCCAAGTATAATGTTATAAAACAGAATGTAAAACATATTGGACACTTTCTAAGTATAATGTTATAAAACATAAAGTAAAACATGTTGGACACTTTCTAAGTATAATGTTATAAAACATAATGTAAAACATGTTGGACACTTTCTAAGAATAATGTTATAAAACATAAAGTAAAACATGCTGGACACTTTCTAAGTATAATGTTATAAAACATAATGTAAAACATATTGGACACTTTCTAAGTATAATGTTATAAAACAGAATGTAAAACATGTTGGACACTTTCCAAGTATAATGTTATAAAACATAAAGTAAAACATGTTGGACACTTTCTAAGTATAATGTTATAAAACATAAAGTAAAACATGTTGGACATTTTCTAAGTATAATGTTATAAAACAGAATGTAAAACATGTTGGACACTTTCTAAGTATAATGTTATAAAACATAAAGTAAAACATGCTGGACACTTTCTAAGTATAATGTTATAAAACATAAAGTAAAACATGTTGGACACTTTCTAAGTATAATGTTATAAAACATAAAGTAAAACATGCTGGACACTTTCTAAGTATAATGTGATCAAACAGAATGTAAAACATGTTGGACACTTTCTAAGTATAATGTTATAAAACATAATGTAAAACATGTTGGACACTTTCTAAGTATAATGTTATAAAACATAAAGTAAAACATGTTGAACATTTTCTAAGTATAATGTTATAAAACATAAAGTAAAACATGTTGGACACTTTCTAAGTATAATGTTATAAAACATAATGTAAAACATGCTGGACATTTTCTAAGTATAATGTTATAAAACATAATGTAAAACATGTTGGACACTTTCTAAGTATAATGTTATAAAACATAAAGTAAAACATGCTGGACATTTTCTAAGTATAATGTTATAAAACATAATGTAAAACATATTGGACACTTTCTAAGTATAATGTTATAAAACATAAAGTAAAACATGTTGGACACTTTCTAAGTATAATGTTATAAAACAGAATGTAAAACATATTGGACACTTTCTAAGTATAATGTTATAAAACATAATGTAAAACATATTGGAAACTTTCTAAGTATAATGTTATAAAACATAAAGTAAAACATGCTGGACATTTTCTAAGTATAATGTTATAAAACATAAAGTAAAACATGTTGGACACTTTCCAAGTATAATGTTATAAAACAGAATGTAAAACATATTGGACACTTTCCAAGTATAATGTTATAAAACATAATGTAAAACATGTTGGACACTTTCTAAGTATAATGTTATAAAACATAAAGTAAAACATGTTGAACACTTTCTAAGTATAATGTTATAAAACATAAAGTAAAACATGCTGGACACTTTCTAAGTATAATGTGATAAAACAGAATGTAAAACATGTTGAACACTTTCTAAGTATAATGTTATAAAACATAAAGTAAAACATGTTGGACACTTTCCAAGTATAATGTTATAAAACAGAATGTAAAACATATTGGACACTTTCCAAGTATAATGTTATAAAACATAATGTAAAACATGTTGGACACTTTCTAAGTATAATGTTATAAAACATAAAGTAAAACATGTTGAACACTTTCTAAGTATAATGTTATAAAACATAATGTAAAACATGTTGGACACTTTCTAAGTATAATGTTATCAAACATAAAGTAAAACATGCTGGACACTTTCTAAGTATAATGTTATAAAACATAAAGTAAAACATGTTGGACACTTTCTAAGTATAATGTTATAAAACATAATGTAAAACATGTTGGACACTTTCTAAGTATAATGTTATAAAACATAAAGTAAAACATGTTGGATACTTTCTAAGTATAATGTTATAAAACATAAAGTAAAACATGTTGGACACTTTCTAAGTATAATGTTATAAAACATAAAGTAAAACATGCTGGACACTTTCTAAGTATAATGTTATAAAACATAAAGTAAAACATGTTGGACATTTTCTAAGTATAATGTTATAAAACATAAAGTAAAACATGTTGAACACTTTCTAAGTATAATGTTATAAAACATAAAGTAAAACATGTTGGACACTTTCCAAGTATAATGTTATAAAACAGAATGTAAAACATATTGGACACTTTCTAAGTATAATGTTATAAAACATAAAGTAAAACATGCTGGACACTTTCTAAGTATAATGTTATAAAACATAAATTAAAACATATTGGACACTTTCCAAGTATAATGTTATAAAACATAATGTAAAACATGTTGGACACTTTCTAAGTATAATGTTATAAAACATAAAGTAAAACATGTTGAACACTTTCTAAGTATAATGTTATAAAACATAATGTAAAACATGTTGGACACTTTCTAAGTATAATGTTATAAAACATAAAGTAAAACATGCTGGACACTTTCTAAGTATAATGTTATAAAACATAAAGTAAAACATGTTGGACACTTTCTAAGTATAATGTTATAAAACATAATGTAAAACATGTTGGACACTTTCTAAGTATAATGTTATAAAACATAAAGTAAAACATGTTGGATACTTTCTAAGTATAATGTTATAAAACATAAAGTAAAACATGTTGGACACTTTCTAAGTATAATGTTATAAAACATAAAGTAAAACATGCTGGACACTTTCTAAATATAATGTTATAAAACATAAAGTAAAACATGTTGGACATTTTCTAAGTATAATGTTATAAAACATAAAGTAAAACATGTTGAACACTTTCTAAGTATAATGTTATAAAACATAAAGTAAAACATGTTGGACACTTTCCAAGTATAATGTTATAAAACAGAATGTAAAACATATTGGACACTTTCTAAGTATAATGTTATAAAACATAAAGTAAAACATGCTGGACACTTTCTAAGTATAATGTTATAAAACATAAAGTAAAACATGTTGAACACTTTCTAAGTATAATGTTATAAAACATAAAGTAAAACATGCTGGACACTTTCTAAGTATAATGTTATAAAACATAAATTAAAACATGTTGAACACTTTCTAAGTATAATGTTATAAAACATAAAGTAAAACATGCTGGACACTTTCTAAGTATAATGTTATAAAACATAAAGTAAAACATGTTGGACACTTTCTAAGTATAATGTGATAAAACAGAATGTAAAACATGCTGGACACTTTCTAAGTATAATGTTATAAAACATAAAGTAAAACATGTTGAACACTTTCTAAGTATAATGTTATAAAACATAATGTAAAACATGTTGGACACTTTCTAAGTATAATGTTATAAAACATAAAGTAAAACATGTTGGACACTTTCTAAGTATAATGTTATAAAACATAAAGTAAAACATGCTGGACACTTTCTAAGTATAATGTTATAAAACATAAAGTAAAACATGTTGGACACTTTCTAAGTATAATGTTATAAAACATAAAGTAAAACATGCTGGACACTTTCTAAGTATAATGTTATAAAACATAAAGTAAAACATGTTGGACATTTTCTAAGTATAATGTTATAAAACATAAAGTAAAACATGTTGAACACTTTCTAAGTATAATGTTATAAAACATAAAGTAAAACATGTTGGACACTTTCCAAGTATAATGTTATAAAACAGAATGTAAAACATATTGGATACTTTCTAAGTATAATGTTATAAAACATAAAGTAAAACATGCTGGACACTTTCTAAGTATAATGTTATAAAACATAAATTAAAACATGTTGAACACTTTCTAAGTATAATGTTATAAAACATAAAGTAAAACATGCTGGACACTTTCTAAGTATAATGTTATAAAACATAAAGTAAAACATGTTGGACACTTTCTAAGTATAATGTGATAAAACAGAATGTAAAACATGCTGGACACTTTCTAAGTATAATGTTATAAAACATAAAGTAAAACATGTTGAACACTTTCTAAGTATAATGTTATAAAACATAATGTAAAACATGTTGGACACTTTCTAAGTATAATGTTATAAAACATAAAGTAAAACATGTTGGACACTTTCTAAGTATAATGTTATAAAACATAAAGTAAAACATGCTGGACACTTTCTAAGTATAATGTTATAAAACATAAATTAAAACATGTTGAACACTTTCTAAGTATAATGTTATAAAACATAATGTAAAACATGCTGGACACTTTCTAAGTATAATGTTATAAAACATAATGTAAAACATGTTGGACACTTTCTAAGTATAATGTTATAAAACATAATGTAAAACATGTTGGACACTTTCTAAGTATAATGTTATAAAACATAACGTAAAACATGTTGAACACTTTCTAAGTATAATGTTATAAAACATAATGTAAAACATGTTGGACACTTTCTAAGTATAATGTTATAAAACATAAAGTAAAACATGTTGGACACTTTCTAAGTATAATGTTATAAAACATAATGTAAAACATGTTGAACACTTTCTAAGTATAATGTTATAAAACATAATGTAAAACATGTTGGACACTTTCTAAGTATAATGTTATAAAACATAAAGTAAAACATGTTGGACACTTTCCAAGTATAATGTTATAAAACATAAAGTAAAACATGTTGGACACTTTCTAAGTATAATGTTATAAAACAGAATGTAAAACATGTTGGACACTTTCCAAGTATAATGTTATAAAACATAAAGTAAAACATGTTGGACACTTTCTAAGTATAATGTTATAAAACATAAAGTAAAACATGTTGGACATTTTCTAAGTATAATGTTATAAAACAGAATGTAAAACATGTTGGACACTTTCTAAGTATAATGTTATAAAACATAAAGTAAAACATGCTGGACACTTTCTAAGTATAATGTTATAAAACATAAAGTAAAACATGCTGGACACTTTCTAAGTATAATGTTATAAAACATAATGTAAAACATGTTGGACACTTTCTAAGTATTATGTTATAAAACATAAAGTAAAACATGCTGGACACTTTCTAAGTATAATGTTATAAAACATAAATTAAAACATATTGGACACTTTCCAAGTATAATGTTATAAAACATAATGTAAAACATGTTGGACACTTTCTAAGTATAATGTTATAAAACATAAAGTAAAACATGTTGAACACTTTCTAAGTATAATGTTATAAAACATAATGTAAAACATGTTGGACACTTTCTAAGTATAATGTTATAAAACATAAAGTAAAACATGCTGGACACTTTCTAAGTATAATGTTATAAAACATAAATTAAAACATATTGGACACTTTCCAAGTATAATGTTATAAAACATAATGTAAAACATGTTGGACACTTTCTAAGTATAATGTTATAAAACATAAAGTAAAACATGTTGAACACTTTCTAAGTATAATGTTATAAAACATAATGTAAAACATGTTGGACACTTTCTAAGTATAATGTTATAAAACATAAAGTAAAACATGCTGGACACTTTCTAAGTATAATGTTATAAAACATAAAGTAAAACATGTTGGACACTTTCTAAGTATAATGTTATAAAACATAATGTAAAACATGTTGGACACTTTCTAAGTATAATGTTATAAAACATAAAGTAAAACATGCTGGACACTTTCTAAGTATAATGTTATAAAACATAAATTAAAACATATTGGACACTTTCCAAGTATAATGTTATAAAACATAATGTAAAACATGTTGGACACTTTCTAAGTATAATGTTATAAAACATAAAGTAAAACATGTTGAACACTTTCTAAGTATAATGTTATAAAACATAATGTAAAACATGTTGGACACTTTCTAAGTATAATGTTATAAAACATAAAGTAAAACATGCTGGACACTTTCTAAGTATAATGTTATAAAACATAAAGTAAAACATGTTGGACACTTTCTAAGTATAATGTTATAAAACATAATGTAAAACATGTTGGACACTTTCTAAGTATAATGTTATAAAACATAAAGTAAAACATGTTGGATACTTTCTAAGTATAATGTTATAAAACATAAAGTAAAACATGTTGGACACTTTCTAAGTATAATGTTATAAAACATAAAGTAAAACATGCTGGACACTTTCTAATTATAATGTTATAAAACATAAAGTAAAACATGTTGGACATTTTCTAAGTATAATGTTATAAAACATAAAGTAAAACATGTTGAACACTTTCTAAGTATAATGTTATAAAACATAAAGTAAAACATGTTGGACACTTTCCAAGTATAATGTTATAAAACAGAATGTAAAACATATTGGACACTTTCTAAGTATAATGTTATAAAACATAAAGTAAAACATGCTGGACACTTTCTAAGTATAATGTTATAAAACATAAAGTAAAACATGTTGAACACTTTCTAAGTATAATGTTATAAAACATAAAGTAAAACATGCTGGACACTTTCTAAGTATAATGTTATAAAACATAAATTAAAACATGTTGAACACTTTCTAAGTATAATGTTATAAAACATAAAGTAAAACATGCTGGACACTTTCTAAGTATAATGTTATAAAACATAAAGTAAAACATGTTGGACACTTTCTAAGTATAATGTGATAAAACAGAATGTAAAACATGCTGGACACTTTCTAAGTATAATGTTATAAAACATAAAGTAAAACATGTTGAACACTTTCTAAGTATAATGTTATAAAACATAATGTAAAACATGTTGGACACTTTCTAAGTATAATGTTATAAAACATAAAGTAAAACATGTTGGACACTTTCTAAGTATAATGTTATAAAACATAAAGTAAAACATGCTGGACACTTTCTAAGTATAATGTTATAAAACATAAAGTAAAACATGTTGGACACTTTCTAAGTATAATGTTATAAAACATAAAGTAAAACATGCTGGACACTTTCTAAGTATAATGTTATAAAACATAAAGTAAAACATGTTGGACATTTTCTAAGTATAATGTTATAAAACATAAAGTAAAACATGTTGAACACTTTCTAAGTATAATGTTATAAAACATAAAGTAAAACATGTTGGACACTTTCCAAGTATAATGTTATAAAACAGAATGTAAAACATATTGGATACTTTCTAAGTATAATGTTATAAAACATAAAGTAAAACATGCTGGACACTTTCTAAGTATAATGTTATAAAACATAAATTAAAACATGTTGAACACTTTCTAAGTATAATGTTATAAAACATAAAGTAAAACATGCTGGACACTTTCTAAGTATAATGTTATAAAACATAAAGTAAAACATGTTGGACACTTTCTAAGTATAATGTGATAAAACAGAATGTAAAACATGCTGGACACTTTCTAAGTATAATGTTATAAAACATAAAGTAAAACATGTTGAACACTTTCTAAGTATAATGTTATAAAACATAATGTAAAACATGTTGGACACTTTCTAAGTATAATGTTATAAAACATAAAGTAAAACATGTTGGACACTTTCTAAGTATAATGTTATAAAACATAAAGTAAAACATGCTGGACACTTTCTAAGTATAATGTTATAAAACATAAATTAAAACATGTTGAACACTTTCTAAGTATAATGTTATAAAACATAATGTAAAACATGCTGGACACTTTCTAAGTATAATGTTATAAAACATAATGTAAAACATGTTGGACACTTTCTAAGTATAATGTTATAAAACATAATGTAAAACATGTTGGACACTTTCTAAGTATAATGTTATAAAACATAACGTAAAACATGTTGAACACTTTCTAAGTATAATGTTATAAAACATAATGTAAAACATGTTGGACACTTTCTAAGTATAATGTTATAAAACATAAAGTAAAACATGTTGGACACTTTCTAAGTATAATGTTATAAAACATAATGTAAAACATGTTGAACACTTTCTAAGTATAATGTTATAAAACATAATGTAAAACATGTTGGACACTTTCTAAGTATAATGTTATAAAACATAAAGTAAAACATGTTGGACACTTTCCAAGTATAATGTTATAAAACATAAAGTAAAACATGTTGGACACTTTCTAAGTATAATGTTATAAAACAGAATGTAAAACATGTTGGACACTTTCCAAGTATAATGTTATAAAACATAAAGTAAAACATGTTGGACACTTTCTAAGTATAATGTTATAAAACATAAAGTAAAACATGTTGGACATTTTCTAAGTATAATGTTATAAAACAGAATGTAAAACATGTTGGACACTTTCTAAGTATAATGTTATAAAACATAAAGTAAAACATGCTGGACACTTTCTAAGTATAATGTTATAAAACATAAAGTAAAACATGCTGGACACTTTCTAAGTATAATGTTATAAAACATAATGTAAAACATGTTGGACACTTTCTAAGTATTATGTTATAAAACATAAAGTAAAACATGTTGGACACTTTCTAAGTATAATGTTATAAAACATAAAGTAAAACATGTTGGACACTTTCCAAGTATAATGTTATAAAACATAAAGTAAAACATGCTGGACACTTTCTAAGTATAATGTTATAAAACAGAATGTAAAACATATTGGACACTTTCTAAGTATAATGTTATAAAACATAAAGTAAAACATGTTGGACACTTTCTAAGTATAATGTTATAAAACATAATGTAAAACATGTTGGACACTTTCTAAGTATAATGTTATAAAACATAAAGTAAAACATGTTGGACACTTTCTAAGTATAATGTTATAAAACATAATGTAAAACATGTTGGACACTTTCTAAGTATAATGTTATAAAACATAATGTAAAACATGTTGGACATTTTCTAAGTATAATGTTATAAAACATAAAGTAAAACATGTTGGACACTTTCTAAGAATAATGTTATAAAACGTAAAGTAAAACATGCTGGACACTTTCTAAGTATAATGTTATAAAACATAATGTAAAACATATTGGACACTTTCTAAGTATAATGTTATAAAACATAAAGTAAAACATGTTGGACACTTTCTAAGTATAATGTTATAAAACATAAAGTAAAACATGTTGGACACTTTCCAAGTATAATGTTATAAAACATAAAGTAAAACATGTTGGACACTTTCTAAGTATAATGTTATAAAACAGAATGTAAAACATGTTGGACACTTTCCAAGTATAATGTTATAAAACATAAAGTAAAACATGTTGGACACTTTCTAAGTATAATGTTATAAAACATAAAGTAAAACATGTTGGACATTTTCTAAGTATAATGTTATAAAACAGAATGTAAAACATGTTGGACACTTTCTAAGTATAATGTTATAAAACATAAAGTAAAACATGCTGGACACTTTCTAAGTATAATGTTATAAAACATAAAGTAAAACATGTTGGACACTTTCTAAGTATAATGTTATAAAACATAAAGTAAAACATGCTGGACACTTTCCAAGTATAATGTGATAAAACAGAATGTAAAACATGTTGGACACTTTCTAAGTATAATGTTATAAAACATAATGTAAAACATGTTGGACACTTTCTAAGTATAATGTTATAAAACATAAAGTAAAACATGTTGGACACTTTCTAAGTATAATGTTATAAAACATAAAGTAAAACATGCTGGACATTTTCTAAGTATAATGTTATAAAACATAATGTAAAACATATTGGACACTTTCTAAGTATAATGTTATAAAACATAAAGTAAAACATGTTGGACACTTTCTAAGTATAATGTTATAAAACAGAATGTAAAACATATTGGACACTTTCTAAGTATAATGTTATAAAACATAATGTAAAACATATTGGACACTTTCTAAGTATAATGTTATAAAACATAATGTAAAACATGCTGGACATTTTCTAAGTATAATGTTATAAAACATAATGTAAAACATGTTGGACACTTTCTAAGTATAATGTGATAAAACAGAATGTAGAACATGTTGGACACTTTCTAAGTATAATGTTATAAAACATAAAGTAAAACATGTTGGACACTTTCTAAGTATAATGTTATAAAACAGAATGTAAAACATATTGGACACTTTCTAAATATAATGTTATAAAACAGAATGTAAAACATATTGGACACTTTCTAAGTATAATGTTATAAAACATAAAGTAAAACATGCTGGACATTTTCTAAGTATAATGTTATAAAACATAATGTAAAACATATTGGACACTTTCTAAGTATAATGTTATAAAACATAAAGTAAAACATGTTGGACACTTTCTAAGTATAATGTTATAAAACAGAATGTAAAACATATTGGACACTTTCTAAGTATAATGTTATAAAACATAATGTAAAACATGTTGGACACTTTCTAAGTATAATGTTATAAAAAATAAAGTAAAACATGTTGGACACTTTCTAAGTATAATGTTATAAAACAGAATGTAAAACATGCTGGACACTTTCTAAGTATAATGTTATAAAACAGAATGTAAAACATATTGGATACTTTCTAAGTATAATGTTATAAAACATAAAGTAAAACATGTTGGACACTTTCTAAGTATAATGTTATAAAACATAAAGTAAAACATGTTGGACACTTTCTAAGTATAATGTTATAAAACAGAATGTAAAACATGCTGGACACTTTCTAAGTATAATGTTATAAAACATAAAGTAAAACATGCTGGACACTTTCTAAGTATAATGTTATAAAACATAAAGTAAAACATATTGGACACTTTCTAAGTATAATGTTATAAAACATAATGTAAAACATGTTGGACACTTTCTAAGTATAATGTTATAAAACAGAATGTAAAACATATTGGACACTTTCTAAGTATAATGTTATAAAACATAAAGTAAAACATGTTGGACACTTTCTAAGTATAATGTTATAAAACATAATGTAAAACATGTTGGACACTTTCTAAGTATAATGTTATAAAACATAATGTAAAACATGTTGGACACTTTCTAAGTATAATGTTATAAAACATAAAGTAAAACATATTGGACACTTTCTAAGTATAATGTTATAAAACAGAATGTAAAACATATTGGACACTTTCTAAGTATAATGTTATAAAACATAAAGTAAAACGTGTTGGACACTTTCTAAGTATAATGTTATAAAACATAATGTAAAACATGTTGGACACTTTCTAAGTATAATGTTATAAAACATAATGTAAAACATGTTGGACACTTTCTAAGTATAATGTTATAAAACATAAAGTAAAACATGTTGGACACTTTCTAAGTATAATGTTATAAAACATAAAGTAAAACATATTGGACACTTTCTAAGTATAATGTTATAAAACATAAAGTAAAACATGTTGGACACTTTCTAAGTATAATGTTATAAAACATAAAGTAAAACATGCTGGACACTTTCTAAGTATAATGTTATAAAACATAAAGTAAAACATGTTGGACACTTTCTAAGTATAATGTTATAAAACATAATGTAAAACATATTGGACACTTTCTAAGTATAATGTTATAAAACATAAAGTAAAACATATTGGACACTTTCTAAGTATAATGTTATAAAACATAAAGTAAAACATGTTGGACACTTTCTAAGTATAATGTTATAAAACATAATGTAAAACATGTTGGACACTTTCTAAGTATAATGTTATAAAACAGAATGTAAAACATGTTGGACACTTTCTAAGTATAATGTTATCAAACATAAAGTAAAACATATTGGACACTTTCTAAGTATAATGTTATAAAACATAAAGTAAAACATGTTGGACACTTTCTAAGTATAATGTTATAAAACATAAAGTAAAACATGCTGGACACTTTCTAAGTATAATGTTATAAAACATAAAGTAAAACATGTTGGACACTTTCTAAGTATAATGTTATAAAACATAAAGTAAAACATATTGGACACTTTTTAAGTATAATGTTATAAAACATAAAGTAAAACATATTGGACACTTTCTAAGTATAATGTTATAAAACATAAAGTAAAACATGTTGGACACTTTCTAAGTATAATGTTATAAAACATAATGTAAAACATGCTGGACATTTTCTAAGTATAATGTTATAAAACATAATGTAAAACATGTTGGACACTTTCTAAGTATAATGTTATAAAACATAAAGTAAAACATGTTGGACACTTTCTAAGTATAATGTTATAAAACATAAAGTAAAACATGCTGGACATTTTCTAAGTATAATGTTATAAAACATAATGTAAAACATATTGGACACTTTCTAAGTATAATGTTATAAAACATAAAGTAAAACATGTTGGACACTTTCTAAGTATAATGTTATAAAACAGAATGTAAAACATATTGGACACTTTCTAAGTATAATGTTATAAAACATAATGTAAAACATATTGGACACTTTCTAAGTATAATGTTATAAAACATAATGTAAAACATGCTGGACATTTTCTAAGTATAATGTTATAAAACATAATGTAAAACATGTTGGACACTTTCTAAGTATAATGTGATAAAACAGAATGTAGAACATGTTGGACACTTTCTAAGTATAATGTTATAAAACATAAAGTAAAACATGTTGGACACTTTCTAAGTATAATGTTATAAAACAGAATGTAAAACATATTGGACACTTTCTAAGTATAATGTTATAAAACAGAATGTAAAACATATTGGACACTTTCTAAGTATAATGTTATAAAACATAAAGTAAAACATGCTGGACATTTTCTAAGTATAATGTTATAAAACATAATGTAAAACATATTGGACACTTTCTAAGTAAAATGTTATAAAACATAAAGTAAAACATGTTGGACACTTTCTAAGTATAATGTTATAAAACAGAATGTAAAACATATTGGACACTTTCTAAGTATAATGTTATAAAACATAATGTAAAACATGTTGGACACTTTCTAAGTATAATGTTATAAAAAATAAAGTAAAACATGTTGGACACTTTCTAAGTATAATGTTATAAAACATAATGTAAAACATGCTGGACATTTTCTAAGTATAATGTTATAAAACATAATGTAAAACATGTTGGACACTTTCTAAGTATAATGTGATAAAACAGAATGTAGAACATGTTGGACACTTTCTAAGTATAATGTTATAAAACATAAAGTAAAACATGTTGGACACTTTCTAAGTATAATGTTATAAAACAGAATGTAAAACATATTGGACACTTTCTAAGTATAATGTTATAAAACAGAATGTAAAACATATTGGACACTTTCTAAGTATAATGTTATAAAACATAAAGTAAAACATGCTGGACATTTTCTAAGTATAATGTTATAAAACATAATGTAAAACATATTGGACACTTTCTAAGTATAATGTTATAAAACATAAAGTAAAACATGTTGGACACTTTCTAAGTATAATGTTATAAAACAGAATGTAAAACATATTGGACACTTTCTAAGTATAATGTTATAAAACATAATGTAAAACATGTTGGACACTTTCTAAGTATAATGTTATAAAAAATAAAGTAAAACATGTTGGACACTTTCTAAGTATAATGTTATAAAACAGAATGTAAAACATGCTGGACACTTTCTAAGTATAATGTTATAAAACAGAATGTAAAACATATTGGACACTTTCTAAGTATAATGTTATAAAACATAAAGTAAAACATGTTGGACACTTTCTAAGTATAATGTTATAAAACATAAAGTAAAACATGTTGGACACTTTCTAAGTATAATGTTATAAAACAGAATGTAAAACATGCTGGACACTTTCTAAGTATAATGTTATAAAACATAAAGTAAAACATGCTGGACACTTTCTAAGTATAATGTTATAAAACATAAAGTAAAACATATTGGACACTTTCTAAGTATAATGTTATAAAACATAATGTAAAACATGTTGGACACTTTCTAAGTATAATGTTATAAAACAGAATGTAAAACATATTGGACACTTTCTAAGTATAATGTTATAAAACATAAAGTAAAACATGTTGGACACTTTCTAAGTATAATGTTATAAAACATAATGTAAAACATGTTGGACACTTTCTAAGTATAATGTTATAAAACATAATGTAAAACATGTTGGACACTTTCTAAGTATAATGTTATAAAACATAAAGTAAAACATATTGGACACTTTCTAAGTATAATGTTATAAAACAGAATGTAAAACATATTGGACACTTTCTAAGTATAATGTTATAAAACATAAAGTAAAACATGTTGGACACTTTCTAAGTATAATGTTATAAAACATAATGTAAAACATGTTGGACACTTTCTAAGTATAATGTTATAAAACATAATGTAAAACATGTTGGACACTTTCTAAGTATAATGTTATAAAACATAAAGTAAAACATGTTGGACACTTTCTAAGTATAATGTTATAAAACATAAAGTAAAACATATTGGACACTTTCTAAGTATAATGTTATAAAACATAAAGTAAAACATGTTGGACACTTTCTAAGTATAATGTTATAAAACATAAAGTAAAACATGCTGGACACTTTCTAAGTATAATGTTATAAAACATAAAGTAAAACATGTTGGACACTTTCTAAGTATAATGTTATAAAACATAATGTAAAACATATTGGAAACTTTCTAAGTATAATGTTATAAAACATAAAGTAAAACATATTGGACACTTTCTAAGTATAATGTTATAAAACATAAAGTAAAACATGTTGGACACTTTCTAAGTATAATGTTATAAAACATAATGTAAAACATGTTGGACACTTTCTAAGTATAATGTTATAAAACAGAATGTAAAACATGTTGGACACTTTCTAAGTATAATGTTATCAAACATAAAGTAAAACATATTGGACACTTTCTAAGTATAATGTTATAAAACATAAAGTAAAACATGTTGGACACTTTCTAAGTATAATGTTATAAAACATAAAGTAAAACATGCTGGACACTTTCTAAGTATAATGTTATAAAACATAAAGTAAAACATGTTGGACACTTTCTAAGTATAATGTTATAAAACATAAAGTAAAACATATTGGACACTTTCTAAGTATAATGTTATAAAACATAAAGTAAAACATATTGGACACTTTCTAAGTATAATGTTATAAAACATAAAGTAAAACATGTTGGACACTTTCTAAGTATAATGTTATAAAACATAATGTAAAACATGCTGGACATTTTCTAAGTATAATGTTATAAAACATAATGTAAAACATGTTGGACACTTTCTAAGTATAATGTTATAAAACATAAAGTAAAACATGTTGGACACTTTCTAAGTATAATGTTATAAAACATAAAGTAAAACATGCTGGACATTTTCTAAGTATAATGTTATAAAACATAATGTAAAACATATTGGACACTTTCTAAGTATAATGTTATAAAACATAAAGTAAAACATGTTGGACACTTTCTAAGTATAATGTTATAAAACAGAATGTAAAACATATTGGACACTTTCTAAGTATAATGTTATAAAACATAATGTAAAACATATTGGACACTTTCTAAGTATAATGTTATAAAACATAATGTAAAACATGCTGGACATTTTCTAAGTATAATGTTATAAAACATAATGTAAAACATGTTGGACACTTTCTAAGTATAATGTGATAAAACAGAATGTAGAACATGTTGGACACTTTCTAAGTATAATGTTATAAAACATAAAGTAAAACATGTTGGACACTTTCTAAGTATAATGTTATAAAACAGAATGTAAAACATATTGGACACTTTCTAAGTATAATGTTATAAAACAGAATGTAAAACATATTGGACACTTTCTAAGTATAATGTTATAAAACATAAAGTAAAACATGCTGGACATTTTCTAAGTATAATGTTATAAAACATAATGTAAAACATATTGGACACTTTCTAAGTATAATGTTATAAAACATAAAGTAAAACATGTTGGACACTTTCTAAGTATAATGTTATAAAACAGAATGTAAAACATATTGGACACTTTCTAAGTATAATGTTATAAAACATAATGTAAAACATGTTGGACACTTTCTAAGTATAATGTTATAAAAAATAAAGTAAAACATGTTGGACACTTTCTAAGTATAATGTTATAAAACAGAATGTAAAACATGCTGGACACTTTCTAAGTATAATGTTATAAAACATAAAGTAAAACATGCTGGACACTTTCTAAGTATAATGTTATAAAACATAAAGTAAAACATATTGGACACTTTCTAAGTATAATGTTATAAAACATAATGTAAAACATGTTGGACACTTTCTAAGTATAATGTTATAAAACAGAATGTAAAACATATTGGACACTTTCTAAGTATAATGTTATAAAACATAAAGTAAAACATGTTGGACACTTTCTAAGTATAATGTTATAAAACATAATGTAAAACATGTTGGACACTTTCTAAGTATAATGTTATAAAACATAAAGTAAAACATGCTGGACACTTTCTAAGTATAATGTTATAAAACATAAAGTAAAACATATTGGACACTTTCTAAGTATAATGTTATAAAACATAATGTAAAACATGTTGGACACTTTCTAAGTATAATGTTATAAAACAGAATGTAAAACATATTGGACACTTTCTAAGTATAATGTTATAAAACATAAAGTAAAACATGTTGGACACTTTCTAAGTATAATGTTATAAAACATAATGTAAAACATGTTGGACACTTTCTAAGTATAATGTTATAAAACAGAATGTAAAACATGTTGGACACTTTCTAAGTATAATGTTATCAAACATAAAGTAAAACATATTGGACACTTTCTAAGTATAATGTTATAAAACATAAAGTAAAACATGTTGGACACTTTCTAAGTATAATGTTATAAAACATAAAGTAAAACATGCTGGACACTTTCTAAGTATAATATTATAAAACATAAAGTAAAACATGTTGG
This sequence comes from Bathymodiolus brooksi, assembly GCA_963680875.1. NCBI lineage: Eukaryota > Metazoa > Mollusca > Bivalvia > Mytilida > Modiolidae > Bathymodiolus > Bathymodiolus brooksi. Next base: position 149,286,588 of record OY804578.1, on the reverse strand, counting down.
ACACTTTCTAAGTATAATGTTATAAAACATAAAGTAAAACATATTGGACACTTTCTAAGTATAATGTTATAAAACATAAAGTAAAACATATTGGACACTTTCTAAGTATAATGTTATAAAACATAAAGTAAAACATGTTGGACACTTTCTAAGTATAATGTTATAAAACATAATGTAAAACATGCTGGACATTTTCTAAGTATAATGTTATAAAACATAATGTAAAACATGTTGGACACTTTCTAAGTATAATGTTATAAAACATAAAGTAAAACATGCTGGACATTTTCTAAGTATAATGTTATAAAACATAATGTAAAACATATTGGACACTTTCTAAGTATAATGTTATAAAACATAAAGTAAAACATGTTGGACACTTTCTAAGTATAATGTTATAAAACAGAATGTAAAACATATTGGACACTTTCTAAGTATAATGTTATAAATCATAATGTAAAACATATTGGACACTTTCTAAGTATAATGTTATAAAACATAATGTAAAACATGCTGGACATTTTCTAAGTATAATGTTATAAAACATAATGTAAAACATGTTGGACACTTTCTAAGTATAATGTGATAAAACAGAATGTAGAACATGTTGGACACTTTCTAAGTATAATGTTATAAAACATAAAGTAAAACATGTTGGACACTTTCTAAGTATAATGTTATAAAACAGAATGTAAAACATATTGGACACTTTCTAAGTATAATGTTATAAAACAGAATGTAAAACATATTGGACACTTTCTAAGTATAATGTTATAAAACATAAAGTAAAACATGCTGGACATTTTCTAAGTATAATGTTATAAAACATAATGTAAAACATATTGGACACTTTCTAAGTATAATGTTATAAAACATAAAGTAAAACATGTTGGACACTTTCTAAGTATAATGTTATAAAACAGAATGTAAAACATATTGGACACTTTCTAAGTATAATGTTATAAAACATAATGTAAAACATGTTGGACACTTTCTAAGTATAATGTTATAAAAAATAAAGTAAAACATGTTGGACACTTTCTAAGTATAATGTTATAAAACAGAATGTAAAACATGCTGGACACTTTCTAAGTATAATGTTATAAAACAGAATGTAAAACATATTGGACACTTTCTAAGTATAATGTTATAAAACATAAAGTAAAACATGTTGGACACTTTCTAAGTATAATGTTATAAAACAGAATGTAAAACATGTTGGACACTTTCTAAGTATAATGTTATCAAACATAAAGTAAAACATATTGGACACTTTCTAAGTATAATGTTATAAAACATAAAGTAAAACATGTTGGACACTTTCTAAGTATAATGTTATAAAACATAAAGTAAAACATGCTGGACACTTTCTAAGTATAATGTTATAAAACATAAAGTAAAACATGTTGGACACTTTCTAAGTATAATGTTATAAAACATAAAGTAAAACATATTGGACACTTTCTAAGTATAATGTTATAAAACATAAAGTAAAACATATTGGACACTTTCTAAGTATAATGTTATAAAACATAAAGTAAAACATGTTGGACACTTTCTAAGTATAATGTTATAAAACATAATGTAAAACATGCTGAACATTTTCTAAGTATAATGTTATAAAACATAATGTAAAACATGTTGGACACTTTCTAAGTATAATGTTATAAAACATAAAGTAAAACATGTTGGACACTTTCTAAGTATAATGTTATAAAACATAAAGTAAAACATGCTGGACATTTTCTAAGTATAATGTTATAAAACATAATGTAAAACATATTGGACACTTTCTAAGTATAATGTTATAAAACATAAAGTAAAACATGTTGGACACTTTCTAAGTATAATGTTATAAAACAGAATGTAAAACATATTGGACACTTTCTAAGTATAATGTTATAAAACATAATGTAAAACATATTGGACACTTTCTAAGTATAATGTTATAAAACATAATGTAAAACATGCTGGACATTTTCTAAGTATAATGTTATAAAACATAATGTAAAACATGTTGGACACTTTCTAAGTATAATGTGATAAAACAGAATGTAGAACATGTTGGACACTTTCTAAGTATAATGTTATAAAACATAAAGTAAAACATGTTGGACACTTTCTAAGTATAATGTTATAAAACAGAATGTAAAACATATTGGACACTTTCTAAGTATAATGTTATAAAACAGAATGTAAAACATATTGGACACTTTCTAAGTATAATGTTATAAAACATAAAGTAAAACATGCTGGACATTTTCTAAGTATAATGTTATAAAACATAATGTAAAACATATTGGACACTTTCTAAGTATAATGTTATAAAACATAAAGTAAAACATGTTGGACACTTTCTAAGTATAATGTTATAAAACAGAATGTAAAACATATTGGACACTTTCTAAGTATAATGTTATAAAACATAATGTAAAACATGTTGGACACTTTCTAAGTATAATGTTATAAAAAATAAAGTAAAACATGTTGGACACTTTCTAAGTATAATGTTATAAAACAGAATGTAAAACATGCTGGACACTTTCTAAGTATAATGTTATAAAACAGAATGTAAAACATATTGGACACTTTCTAAGTATAATGTTATAAAACATAAAGTAAAACATGTTGGACACTTTCTAAGTATAATGTTATAAAACATAAAGTAAAACATGTTGGACACTTTCTAAGTATAATGTTATAAAACAGAATGTAAAACATGCTGGACACTTTCTAAGTATAATGTTATAAAACATAAAGTAAAACATGCTGGACACTTTCTAAGTATAATGTTATAAAACATAAAGTAAAACATATTGGACACTTTCTAAGTATAATGTTATAAAACATAATGTAAAACATGTTGGACACTTTCTAAGTATAATGTTATAAAACAGAATGTAAAACATATTGGACACTTTCTAAGTATAATGTTATAAAACATAAAGTAAAACATGTTGGACACTTTCTAAGTATAATGTTATAAAACATAATGTAAAACATGTTGGACACTTTCTAAGTATAATGTTATAAAACATAAAGTAAAACATGCTGGACACTTTCTAAGTATAATGTTATAAAACATAAAGTAAAACATATTGGACACTTTCTAAGTATAATGTTATAAAACATAATGTAAAACATGTTGGACACTTTCTAAGTATAATGTTATAAAACAGAATGTAAAACATATTGGACACTTTCTAAGTATAATGTTATAAAACATAAAGTAAAACATGTTGGACACTTTCTAAGTATAATGTTATAAAACATAATGTAAAACATGTTGGACACTTTCTAAGTATAATGTTATAAAACAGAATGTAAAACATGTTGGACACTTTCTAAGTATAATGTTATCAAACATAAAGTAAAACATATTGGACACTTTCTAAGTATAATGTTATAAAACATAAAGTAAAACATGTTGGACACTTTCTAAGTATAATGTTATAAAACATAAAGTAAAACATGCTGGACACTTTCTAAGTATAATATTATAAAACATAAAGTAAAACATGTTGGACACTTTCTAAGTATAATGTTATAAAACATAAAGTAAAACATATTGGACACTTTCTAAGTATAATGTTATAAAACATAAAGTAAAACATATTGGACACTTTCTAAGTATAATGTTATAAAACATAAAGTAAAACATGTTGGACACTTTCTAAGTATAATGTTATAAAACATAATGTAAAACATGCTGGACATTTTCTAAGTATAATGTTATAAAACATAATGTAAAACATGTTGGACACTTTCTAAGTATAATGTTATAAAACATAAAGTAAAACATGCTGGACATTTTCTAAGTATAATGTTATAAAACATAATGTAAAACATATTGGACACTTTCTAAGTATAATGTTATAAAACATAAAGTAAAACATGTTGGACACTTTCTAAGTATAATGTTATAAAACAGAATGTAAAACATATTGGACACTTTCTAAGTATAATGTTATAAATCATAATGTAAAACATATTGGACACTTTCTAAGTATAATGTTATAAAACATAATGTAAAACATGCTGGACATTTTCTAAGTATAATGTTATAAAACATAATGTAAAACATGTTGGACACTTTCTAAGTATAATGTGATAAAACAGAATGTAGAACATGTTGGACACTTTCTAAGTATAATGTTATAAAACATAAAGTAAAACATGTTGGACACTTTCTAAGTATAATGTTATAAAACAGAATGTAAAACATATTGGACACTTTCTAAGTATAATGTTATAAAACAGAATGTAAAACATATTGGACACTTTCTAAGTATAATGTTATAAAACATAAAGTAAAACATGCTGGACATTTTCTAAGTATAATGTTATAAAACATAATGTAAAACATATTGGACACTTTCTAAGTATAATGTTATAAAACATAAAGTAAAACATGTTGGACACTTTCTAAGTATAATGTTATAAAACAGAATGTAAAACATATTGGACACTTTCTAAGTATAATGTTATAAAACATAATGTAAAACATGTTGGACACTTTCTAAGTATAATGTTATAAAAAATAAAGTAAAACATGTTGGACACTTTCTAAGTATAATGTTATAAAACAGAATGTAAAACATGCTGGACACTTTCTAAGTATAATGTTATAAAACAGAATGTAAAACATATTGGACACTTTCTAAGTATAATGTTATAAAACATAAAGTAAAACATGTTGGACACTTTCTAAGTATAATGTTATAAAACATAAAGTAAAACATGTTGGACACTTTCTAAGTATAATGTTATAAAACATAAAGTAAAACATGTTGGACACTTTCTAAGTATAATGTTATAAAACAGAATGTAAAACATGCTGGACACTTTCTAAGTATAATGTTATAAAACATAAAGTAAAACATGTTGAACACTTTCTAAGTATAATGTTATAAAACATAAAGTAAAACATGCTGGACACTTTCTAAGTATAATGTTATAAAACATAAAGTAAAACATATTGGACACTTTCTAAGTATAATGTTATAAAACATAATGTAAAACATGTTGGACACTTTCTAAGTATAATGTTATAAAACAGAATGTAAAACATATTGGACACTTTCTAAGTATAATGTTATAAAACATAAAGTAAAACATGTTGGACACTTTCTAAGTATAATGTTATAAAACATAATGTAAAATATGTTGGACACTTTCTAAGTATAATGTTATAAAACATAATGTAAAATATGTTGGACACTTTCTAAGTATAATGTTATAAAACATAAAGTAAAACATGTTGGACACTTTCTAAGTATAATGTTATAAAACATAAAGTAAAACATATTGGACACTTTCTAAGTATAATGTTATAAAACATAAAGTAAAACATATTGGACACTTTCTAAGTATAATGTTATAAAACATAAAGTAAAACATGCTGGACATTTTCTAAGTATAATGTTATAAAACATAATGTAAAACATATTGGACACTTTCTAAGTATAATGTTATAAAACATAAAGTAAAACATGTTGGACACTTTCTAAGTATAATGTTATAAAACAGAATGTAAAACATATTGGACACTTTCTAAGTATAATGTTATAAAACATAAAGTAAAACATGTTGGACACTTTCCAAGTATAATGTGATAAAACAGAATGTAAAACATGTTGGACACTTTCTAAGTATAATGTTATAAAACATAAAGTAAAACATGTTGGACACTTTCCAAGTATAATGTTATAAAACAGAATGTAAAACATATTGGACACTTTCTAAGTATAATGTTATAAAACATAAAGTAAAACATGTTGGACACTTTCTAAGTATAATGTTATAAAACATAAAGTAAAACATGTTGGACACTTTCTAAGTATAATGTTATAAAACATAAAGTAAAACATGTTGGACACTTTCCAAGTATAATGTTAAAAAACAGAATGTAAAACATATTGGACACTTTCTAAGTATAATGTTATAAAACATAATGTAAAACATGTTGGACACTTTCTAAGTATAATGTTATCAAACAGAATGTAAAACATGTTGGACACTTTCTAAGTATAATGTTATAAAACATAAAGTAAAACATGTTGGACACTTTCTAAGTATAATGTTATAAAACAGAATGTAAAACATGTTGGACACTTTCTAAGTATAATGTTATAAAACTTAAAGTAAAACATGTTGGACACTTTCCAAGTATAATGTTATAAAACAGAATGTAAAACATATTGGACACTTTCTAAGTATAATGTTATAAAACATAATGTAAAACATGTTGGACACTTTCTAAGTATAATGTTATCAAACAGAATGTAAAACATGTTGGACACTTTCTAAGTATAATGTTATAAAACATAAAGTAAAACATGTTGGACACTTTCTAAGTATAATGTTATAAAACAGAATGTAAAACATGTTGGACACTTTCTAAGTATAATGTTATAAAACATAAAGTAAAACATGTTGCACACTTTCTAAGTATAATGTTATAAAACATAAAGTAAAACATATTGGACACTTTCTAAGTATAATGTTATAAAACATAAAGTAAAACATATTGGACACTTTCTAAGTATAATGTTATAAAACATAATGTAAAACATATTGGACATTTTCTAAGTATAATGTTATAAAACATAATGTAAAACATGTTGGACACTTTCTAAGTATAATGTTATAAAACATAAAGTAAAACATGTTGAACACTTTCTAAGTATAATGTTATAAAACATAAAGTAAAACATGTTGGACACTTTCTAAGTATAATGTTATAAAACATAAAGTAAAACATGTTGGACACTTTCTAAGTATAATGTTATAAAACAGAATGTAAAACATATTGGACACTTTCTAAGTATAATGTTATAAAACATAAAGTAAAACATGTTGGACACTTTCTAAGTATAATGTTATAAAACATAAAGTAAAACATGTTGGACACTTTCCAAGTATAATGTGATAAAACAGAATGTAAAACATGTTGGACACTTTCCAAGTATAATGTGATAAAACAGAATGTAAAACATGTTGGACACTTTCCAAGTATAATGTGATAAAACAGAATGTAAAACATGTTGGACACTTTCCAAGTATAATGTTATAAAACATAAAGTAAAACATGTTGGACATTTTCTAAGTATAATGTTATAAAACATAATGTAAAACATGTTGGACACTTTCTAAGTATAATGTTATAAAACATAATGTAAAACATGTTGGACACTTTCTAAGTATAATGTTATAAAACATAAAGTAAAACATGTTGGACACTTTCTAAGTATAATGTTATAAAACATAAAGTAAAACATGTTGGACACTTTCCAAGTATAATGTTATAAAACATAAAGTAAAACATGTTGGACACTTTCCAAGTATAATGTGATAAAACAGAATGTAAAACATGTTGGACACTTTCTAAGTATATTGTGATAAAACATAAAGTAAAACATGTTGGACATTTTCTAAGTATAATGTTATAAAACATAATGTAAAACATGTTGGCCACTTTCTAAGTATAATGTTATAAAACATAAAGTAAAACATGTTGGACACTTTCTAAGTATAATGTTATAAAACATAATGTAAAACATGTTGGACACTTTCTAAGTATAATGTTATAAAACATAAAGTAAAACATGTTGGACACTTTCCAAGTATAATGTGATAAAACAGAATGTAAAACATGTTGGACACTTCCAAGTATAATGTTATAAAACATAAAGTAAAACATGTTGGACATATTCTAAGTATAATGTTATAAAACATAATGTAAAACATGTTGGACACTTTCTAAGTATAATGTTATAAAACATAAAGTAAAACATGTTGGACATTTTCTAAGTATAATGTTATAAAACATAATGTAAAACATGTTGGACACTTTCTAAGTATAATGTTATAAAACATAAAGTAAAACATGTTGGACACTTTCTAAGTATAATGTTATAAAACATAAAGTAAAACATGTTGGACACTTTCTAAGTATAATGTTATAAAACATAATGTAAAACATGTTGGACACTTTCTAAGTATAATGTTATAAAACATAAAGTAAAACATGTTGGACACTTTCTAAGTATAATGTTATAAAACATAAAGTAAAACATATTGGACACTTTCTAAGTATAATGTTATAAAACATAAAGTAAAACATGTTGGACACTTTCTAAGTATAATGTTATAAAACATAATGTAAAACATGTTGGACACTTTCTAAGTATAATGTTATAAAACATAAAGTAAAACATGTTGAACACTTTCTAAGTATAATGTTATAAAACATAAAGTAAAACATGTTGGACACTTTCTAAGTATAATGTTATAAAACATAAAGTAAAACATGTTGGACACTTTCTAAGTATAATGTTATAAAACATAAAGTAAAACATGTTGGACACTTTCTAAGTATAATGTTATAAAACATAAAGTAAAACATGTTGGACACTTTCTAAGTATAATGTTATAAAACATAAAGTAAAACATGTTGGACACTTTCTAAGTATAATGTTATAAAACATAAAGTAAAACATGTTGGACACTTTCTAAGTATAATGTTATAAAACATAAAGTAAAACATATTGGACACTTTCTAAGTATAATGTTATAAAACATAAAGTAAAACATGTTGGACACTTTCTAAGTATAATGTTATAAAACATAATGTAAAACATGTTGGACACTTTCTAAGTATAATGTTATAAAACATAAAGTAAAACATGTTGAACACTTTCTAAGTATAATGTTATAAAACATAAAGTAAAACATGTTGGACACTTTCTAAGTATAATGTTATAAAACATAAAGTAAAACATGTTGGACACTTTCTAAGTATAATGTTATAAAACATAAAGTAAAACATATTGGACACTTTCTAAGTATAATGTTATTAAACAGAATGTAAAACATGTTGGACACTTTCTAAGTATAATGTTATAAAACATAAAGTAAAACATGTTGGACACTTTCTAAGTATAATGTTATAAAACATAATGTAAAACATGTTGGACACTTTCTAAGTATAATGTTATAAAACATAAAGTAAAACATGTTGGACACTTTCTAAGTATAATGTTATAAAACATAAAGTAAAACATGTTGGACACTTTCTAAGTATAATGTTATAAAACATAAAGTAAAACATATTGGACACTTTCTAAGTATAATGTTATAAAACATAAAGTAAAACATGTTGGACACTTTCTAAGTATAATGTTATAAAACATAAAGTAAAACATGTTGGACACTTTCCAAGTATAATGTGATAAAACAGAATGTAAAACATGTTGGACACTTTCCAAGTATAATGTGATAAAACAGAATGTAAAACATGTTGGACACTTTCCAAGTATAATGTGATAAAACAGAATGTAAAACATGTTGGACACTTTCCAAGTATAATGTTATAAAACATAAAGTAAAACATGTTGGACATTTTCTAAGTATAATGTTATAAAACATAATGTAAAACATGTTGGACACTTTCTAAGTATAATGTTATAAAACATAATGTAAAACATGTTGGACACTTTCTAAGTATAATGTTATAAAACATAAAGTAAAACATGTTGGACACTTTCTAAGTATAATGTTATAAAACATAAAGTAAAACATGTTGGACACTTTCCAAGTATAATGTTATAAAACATAAAGTAAAACATGTTGGACACTTTCCAAGTATAATGTGATAAAACAGAATGTAAAACATGTTGGACACTTTCTAAGTATATTGTGATAAAACATAAAGTAAAACATGTTGGACATTTTCTAAGTATAATGTTATAAAACATAATGTAAAACATGTTGGCCACTTTCTAAGTATAATGTTATAAAACATAAAGTAAAACATGTTGGACACTTTCTAAGTATAATGTTATAAAACATAATGTAAAACATGTTGGACACTTTCTAAGTATAATGTTATAAAACATAAAGTAAAACATGTTGGACACTTTCCAAGTATAATGTGATAAAACAGAATGTAAAACATGTTGGACACTTCCAAGTATAATGTTATAAAACATAAAGTAAAACATGTTGGACATATTCTAAGTATAATGTTATAAAACATAATGTAAAACATGTTGGACACTTTCTAAGTATAATGTTATAAAACATAAAGTAAAACATGTTGGACATTTTCTAAGTATAATGTTATAAAACATAATGTAAAACATGTTGGACACTTTCTAAGTATAATGTTATAAAACATAAAGTAAAACATGTTGGACACTTTCTAAGTATAATGTTATAAAACATAAAGTAAAACATGTTGGACACTTTCTAAGTATAATGTTATAAAACATAATGTAAAACATGTTGGACACTTTCTAAGTATAATGTTATAAAACATAAAGTAAAACATGTTGGACACTTTCTAAGTATAATGTTATAAAACATAAAGTAAAACATATTGGACACTTTCTAAGTATAATGTTATAAAACATAAAGTAAAACATGTTGGACACTTTCTAAGTATAATGTTATAAAACATAATGTAAAACATGTTGGACACTTTCTAAGTATAATGTTATAAAACATAAAGTAAAACATGTTGAACACTTTCTAAGTATAATGTTATAAAACATAAAGTAAAACATGTTGGACACTTTCTAAGTATAATGTTATAAAACATAAAGTAAAACATGTTGGACACTTTCTAAGTATAATGTTATAAAACATAAAGTAAAACATGTTGGACACTTTCTAAGTATAATGTTATAAAACATAAAGTAAAACATGTTGGACACTTTCTAAGTATAATGTTATAAAACATAAAGTAAAACATGTTGGACACTTTCTAAGTATAATGTTATAAAACATAAAGTAAAACATGTTGGACACTTTCTAAGTATAATGTTATAAAACATAAAGTAAAACATATTGGACACTTTCTAAGTATAATGTTATAAAACATAAAGTAAAACATGTTGGACACTTTCTAAGTATAATGTTATAAAACATAATGTAAAACATGTTGGACACTTTCTAAGTATAATGTTATAAAACATAAAGTAAAACATGTTGAACACTTTCTAAGTATAATGTTATAAAACATAAAGTAAAACATGTTGGACACTTTCTAAGTATAATGTTATAAAACATAAAGTAAAACATGTTGGACACTTTCTAAGTATAATGTTATAAAACATAAAGTAAAACATATTGGACACTTTCTAAGTATAATGTTATTAAACAGAATGTAAAACATGTTGGACACTTTCTAAGTATAATGTTATAAAACATAAAGTAAAACATGTTGGACACTTTCTAAGTATAATGTTATAAAACATAATGTAAAACATGTTGGACACTTTCTAAGTATAATGTTATAAAACATAAAGTAAAACATGTTGGACACTTTCTAAGTATAATGTTATAAAACATAAAGTAAAACATGTTGGACACTTTCTAAGTATAATGTTATAAAACATAAAGTAAAACATATTGGACACTTTCTAAGTATAATGTTATAAAACATAAAGTAAAACATGTTGGACACTTTCTAAGTATAATGTTATAAAACATAATGTAAAACATGTTGGACACTTTCTAAGTATAATGTTATAAAACATAAAGTAAAACATGTTGAACACTTTCTAAGTATAATGTTATAAAACATAAAGTAAACATGTTGGACACTTCTCTAAGTATAATGTTATAAAACATAAAGTAAAACATGTTGGACACTTTCTAAGTATAATGTTATCAAACATAAAGTAAAACATGTTGGACACTTTCTAAGTATAATGTTATAAAACATAAAGTAAAACATATTGGACACTTTCTAAGTATAATGTTATAAAACATAAAGTAAAACATGTTGGACACTTTCTAAGTATAATGTTATAAAACATAAAGTAAAACATGTTGGACACTTTCTAAGTATAATGTTATAAAACATAAAGTAAAACATGTTGGACACTTTCTAAGTATAATGTTATAAAACATAAAGTAAAACATGTTGGACACTTTCTAAGTATAATGTTATAAAACATAAAGTAAAACATGTTGGACACTTTCTAAGTATAATGTTATAAAACATAAAGTAAAACATGTTGGACACTTTCTAAGTATAATGTTATAAAACATAAAGTAAAACATGTTGGACACTTTCTAAGTATAATGTTATAAAACATAAAGTAAAACATGTTGGACACTTTCTAAGTATAATGTTATAAAACATAAAGTAAAACATGTTGGACACTTTCTAAGTATAATGTTATAAAACATAAAGTAAAACATGTTGAACACTTTCTAAGTATAATGTTATAAAACATAAAGTAAAACATGTTGGACACTTTCTAAGTATAATGTTATAAAACATAAAGTAAAACATGTTGGACACTTTCTAAGTATAATGTTATAAAACATAATGTAAAACATGTTGGACACTTTCTAAGTATAATGTTATAAAACATAATGTAAAACATGTTGGACACTTTCTAAGTATAATGTTATAAAACATAAAGTAAAACATGTTGGACACTTTCTAAGTATAATGTTATAAAACATAAAGTAAAACATATTGGACACTTTCTAAGTATAATGTTATTAAACAGAATGTAAAACATGTTGGACACTTTCTAAGTATAATGTTATAAAACATAAAGTAAAACATGTTGGACACTTTCTAAGTATAATGTTATCAAACAGAATGTAAAACATGTTGGACACTTTCTAAGTATAATGTTATAAAACATAATGTAAAACATGTTGGACACTTTCTAAGTATAATGTTATCAAACAGAATGTAAAACATGTTGGACACTTTCTAAGTATAATGTTATCAAACAGAATGTAAAACATGTTGGACACTTTCTAAGTATAATGTTATAAAACATAATGTAAAACATGTTGGACACTTTCTAAGTATAATGTTATAAAACATAATGTAAAACATGTTGGACACTTTCTAAGTATAATGTTATAAAACATAAAGTAAAACATGTTGGACACTTTCTAAGTATAATGTTATAAAACAGAATGTAAAACATGTTGAACACTTTCTAAGTATAATGTTATAAAACATAAAGTAAAACATGTTGAACACTTTCTAAGTATAATGTTATAAAACATAAAGTAAAACATGTTGAACACTTTCTAAGTATAATGTTATAAAACATAAAGTAAAACATGCTGGACACTTTCTAAGTATAATGTTATCAAACATAAAGCAAAACATGTTGGACACTTTCTAAGTATAATGTTATAAAACAGAATGTAAAACATGTTGAACACTTTCTAAGTATAATGTTATAAAACATAAAGTAAAACATATTGGACACTTTCTAAGTATAATGTTATAAAACATAAAGTAAAACATGTTGGACACTTTCTAAGTATAATGTTATAAAACATAAAGTAAAACATGTGGGACACTTTCTAAGTATAATGTTATAAAACATAAAGTAAAACATGTTGGACACTTTCTAAGTATAATGTTATAAAACATAAAGTAAAACATGTTGGACACTTTCTAAGTATAATGTTATAAAACATAAAGTAAAACATGCTGGACACTTTCTAAGTATAATGTTATAAAACATAAAGTAAAACATGTTGGACACTTTCTAAGTATAATGTTATAAAACATAAAGTAAAACATGTTGGACACTTTCTAAGTATAATGTTATAAAACATAAAGTAAAACATGTTGGACACTTTCTAAGTATAATGTTATAAAACATAATGTAAAACATGTTGGACACTTTCTAAGTATAATGTTATAAAACATAAAGTAAAACATGTTGAACACTTTCTAAGTATAATGTTATAAAACATAAAGTAAAACATGTTGGACACTTTCTAAGTATAATGTTATAAAACATAAAGTAAAACATATTGGACACTTTCCAAGTATAATGTTATAAAACATAATGTAAAACATGTTGGACACTTTCTAAGTATAATGTTATAAAACATAATGTAAAACATGTTGGACACTTTCTAAGTATAATGTTATAAAACATAAAGTAAAACATGTTGGACACTTTCTAAGTATAATGTTATAAAACATAAAGTAAAACATATTGGACACTTTCTAAGTATAATGTTATTAAACAGAATGTAAAACATGTTGGACACTTTCTAAGTATAATGTTATAAAACATAAAGTAAAACATGTTGGACACTTTCTAAGTATAATGTTATCAAACAGAATGTAAAACATGTTGGACACTTTCTAAGTATAATGTTATAAAACATAATGTAAAACATGTTGGACACTTTCTAAGTATAATGTTATAAAACATAAAGTAAAACATATTGGACACTTTCTAAGTATAATGTTATAAAACATAATGTAAAACATGTTGGACACTTTCTAAGTATAATGTTATAAAACATAATGTAAAACATGTTGGACACTTTCTAAGTATAATGTTATCAAACAGAATGTAAAACATGTTGGACACTTTCTAAGTATAATGTTATCAAACACAATGTAAAACATGTTGGACACTTTCTAAGTATAATGTTATCAAACAGAATGTAAAACATGTTGGACACTTTCTAAGTATAATGTTATCAAACAGAATGTAAAACATGTTGAACACTTTCTAAGTATAATGTTATCAAACAGAATGTAAAACATGTTGAACACTTTCTAAGTATAATGTTATAAAACATAAAGTAAAACATGCTGGACACTTTCTAAGTATAATGTTATAAAACATAAAGTAAAACATGCTGGACACTTTCTAAGTATAATGTTATAAAACAGAATGTAAAACATGTTGGACACTTTCTAAGTATAATGTTATAAAACATAAAGTAAAACATGCTGGACACTTTCTAAGTATAATGTTATAAAACATAAAGTAAAACATGCTGGACACTTTCTAAGTATAATGTTATCAAACATAAAGCAAAACATGTTGGACACTTTCTAAGTATAATGTTATAAAACAGAATGTAAAACATGTTGAACACTTTCTAAGTATAATGTTATAAAACATAAAGTAAAACATGTTGGACACTTTCTAAATATAATGTTATAAAACATAAAGTAAAACATGCTGGACACTCTCCAAGTATAATGTGATAAAACATAAAGTAAAACATGTTGGACACTTTCTAAGTATAATGTTATAAAACATAAAGTAAAACATGTTGGACACTTTCTAAGTATAATGTTATAAAACATAAAGTAAAACATGCTGGACACTTTCTAAGTATAATGTTATAAAACATAATGTAAAACATATTGGACACTTTCTAAGTATAATGTTATAAAACATAAAGTAAAACATGTTGGACACTTTCTAAATATAATGTTATAAAACAGAATGTAAAACATGTTGGACACTTTCTAAGTATAATGTTATAAAACAGAATGTAAAACATGTTGGACACTTTCTAAGTATAATGTTATAAAACAGAATGTAAAACATGCTGGACACTTTCTAAGTATAATGTTATAAAACATAAAGTAAAACATGTTGGACACTTTCTAAGTATAATGTTATAAAACAGAATGTAAAACATGTTGGACACTTTCTAAGTATAATGTTATAAAACAGAATGTAAAACATGTTGGACACTTTCTAAGTATAATGTTATAAAACATAAAGTAAAACATGCTGGACACTTTCTAAGTATAATGTTATAAAACATAAAGTAAAACATGTTGGACACTTTCCAAGTATAATGTTATAAAACATAATGTAAAACATGTTGGACACTTTCTAAGTATAATGTTATAAAACATAAAGTAAAACATGTTGGACACTTTCTAAGTATAATGTTATAAAACATAAAGTAAAACATGTTGGACACTTTCTAAGTATAATGTTATAAAACATAAAGTAAAACATGTTGGACACTTTCTAAGTATAATGTTATAAAACAGAATGTAAAACATGTTGGACACTTTCTAAGTATAATGTGATAAAACATAAAGTAAAACATGTTGGACACTTTCTAAGTATAATGTTATAAAACATAAAGTAAAACATGTTGGACACTTTCTAAGTATAATGTTATAAAACATAAAGTAAAACATATTGGACACTTTCTAAGTATAATGTTATAAAACATAAAGTAAAACATGTTGGACACTTTCTAAGTATAATGTTATAAAACATAAAGTAAATCATGCTGGACACTTTCTAAGTATAATGTTATAAAACATAAAGTAAAACATATTGGACACTTTCTAAGTATAATGTTATAAAACATAAAGTAAAACATGCTGGACACTTTCTAAGTATAATGTTATAAAACATAAAGTAAAACATGCTGGACACTTTCTAAGTATAATGTTATAAAACATAAAGTAAAACATGTTGAACACTTTCTAAGTATAATGTTATAAAACATAAATTAAAACATGTTGAACACTTTCTAAGTATAATGTTATAAAACATAAAGTAAAACATGTTGGACACTTTCTAAGTATAATGTTATAAAACATAAAGTAAAACATGTTGGACACTTTCTAAGTATAATGTTATCAAACAGAATGTAAAACATGTTGAACACTTTCTAAGTATAATGTTATCAAACAGAATGTAAAACATTTTGGACACTTTCTAAGTATAATGTTATCAAACAGAATGTAAAACATTTTGGACACTTTCTAAGTATAATGTTATAAAACAGAATGTAAAACATATTGGACACTTTCTAAGTATAATGTTATAAAACATAAAGTAAAACATGTTGGACACTTTCTAAGTATAATGTTATAAAACATAAAGTAAAACATGTTGGACACTTTCTAAGTATAATGTTATCAAACAGAATGTAAAACATGTTGAACACTTTCTAAGTTTAATGTTATCAAACAGAATGTAAAACATTTTGGACACTTTCTAAGTATAATGTTATCAAACAGAATGTAAAACATTTTGGACACTTTCTAAGTATAATGTTATCAAACAGAATGTAAAACATTTTGGACACTTTCTAAGTATAATGTTATAAAACATAAAGTAAAACATGTTGGACACTTTCTAAGTATAATGTTATAAAACATAAAGTAAAACATTTTGGACACTTTCTAAGTATAATGTTATCAAACAGAATGTAAAACATTTTGGACACTTTCTAAGTATAATGTTATAAAACAGAATGTAAAACATATTGGACACTTTCTAAGTATAATGTTATAAAACATAAAGTAAAACATGTTGGACACTTTCTAAGTATAATGTTATAAAACATAAAGTAAAACATGTTGGACACTTTCTAAGTATAATGTTATCAAACAGAATGTAAAACATGTTGAACACTTTCTAAGTATAATGTTATCAAACAGAATGTAAAACATTTTGGACACTTTCTAAGTATAATGTTATCAAACAGAATGTAAAACATTTTGGACACTTTCTAAGTATAATGTTATAAAACAGAATGTAAAACATATTGGACACTTTCTAAGTATAATGTTATAAAACATAAAGTAAAACATGCTGGACACTTTCTAAGTATAATGTTATAAAACATAAAGTAAAACATGTTGGACACTTTCTAAGTATAATGTTATAAAACATAAAGTAAAACATGTTGGACACTTTCTAAGTATAATGTTATAAAACATAAAGTAAAACATGTTGGACACTTTCTAAGTATAATGTTATAAAACATAAAGTAAAACATGTTGGACACTTTCTAAGTATAATGTTATAAAACATAAAGTAAAACATGTTGGACACTTTCTAAGTATAATGTTATCAAACATAAAGTAAAACATGTTGGACACTTTCTAAGTATAATGTTATAAAACAGAATGTAAAACATGTTGGACACTTTCTAAGTATAATGTTATAAAACATAAAGTAAAACATGCTGGACAATTTCTAAGTATAATGTTATCAAACAGAATGTAAAACATGTTGAACACTTTCTAAGTATAATGTTATCAAACAGAATGTAAAACATTTTGGACACTTTCTAAGTATAATGTTATAAAACAGAATGTAAAACATATTGGACACTTTCTAAGTATAATGTTATCAAACAGAATGTAAAACATGTTGAACACTTTCCAAGTATAATGTTATCAAACAGAATGTAAAACATGTTGGACACTTTCTAAGTATAATGTTATCAAACAGAATGTAAAACATGTTGGACACTTTCCAAATATAATGCTATGTCTAATTACTTCTTTTTCAAGACTCAAACTTAAGGAGTCATTCGATAAGGACGAGTTTTATTTCTCGTTTTCGTTTCCTTTCGCACTCTCCACCAAATGTTACAGACACCAGCTGGTACATACCGTGGTTTATGATATCTGGTTTGGTGAATTCCTAAATAACTGTTAAAATTATATCTGTTAATAGTTTAATTGCTAGGGATGTCAGTGGTCACATATGTTTATTGGTATCGATGTGCCTTACTTTCAACGATTATTCGATTGAATGTTGGATTTGGTATTTGTGTTTTTCAAATGAGGGTAATAACAAAATTACCGAATTCCGAACAATCTTCCAAAGGGAAAGTCAAAACTCATATGTATATAAACAGACAAAATCAGTCAACAACCAGAAAACTGTGAAAACTGTAATGACCCTGACTTGGTACAGGCATTTCTACAGAAATGGTGGGTTGAATCAGATTTTAAAGCGCCAAACCTCCCGCTTTCATTACGGCTCAATGGTTCCAGCTGTCACTATAACAGTATTTATAGTGGACCAGCATGCGTCAGTAATGTACGTGTAATTGAGCTCTCTGAACAAATGGGGATAATATGATGGATAACCGCAACATTTAATGTCAAAACTTGTCATACTGTTACATTACAGAGTATTGCATATAATTGTGCTGCACATAGTGTTTTAGGCAATATAAATGACTTTATTACAATTGTAAACATTGTCAACAACAACTCACTGACCAGAGGTCAAAATGGAAGGTGAAATGGCCGCCCCCACAGATGTAAGCAATGACAACAACTCTGAAATTTTAAATACCAGTTCTTAGCCTAATGTATCAATAACTCGTTCCTGTAATAAAAGGTCAAATCCAGACAGCCCTGATTCTTTGCCAGCCACTCAAAAACAAATTTGCGACATATACGGCGTCGAAATTCTGTCGGAGATCTACGTGATCTTGACACCATCAAGAAGACCCCGGTATCAAGAAAAAACATTACAGACAAAGCTCTTGAGGCCCTTGCAAATCCTGATGTCCTTAATAAAATAATTCCTGTATTATGAGAAAAAATTGGCGAAACTATTTCTATATTAATAGAATCAGAAATACAAGCATGTGTTGCGACTCATATAAATCCTTTAAAAGAAATAGTCCATAAGCAGGAAAAAATTATTGAAAACCACGAACAAAAGATGTGTAAGCAATTTATCCAAATCAACACATTAGAGCGAACCATTAAAGATCAGTCGTTGGCAATAAATGAACACGAAGCTGAACTTGAATCTTTTCATAAAAAAATGAGCGAGTTAGAAATTCGTCTAGAAAGCCAAGAACAATATTCCCGCCGAACCAGTTTGCGCTTTCATAATATCAAAGCACCAGTCAACGAACAGGGTCGAATTATTCATCCAGTAAACACCGACGATTTGATATTGGATATTTGCAATACATTACCAGGTGTGAACTTGACCATTAATGACATTGGAAGAAGTCATGTCATTGGGAGGGCCAAATCCGGAAAGTGTCAAGTAATAGTCCGCTTTCTGTCATACCGCACCAGCAATCTAGTTTACACTAACAATAAATCTCTCCGTGCCAACCCTGATGGTATATTCATTACAAAAAACCTAACACCATACCGAACAACTCTTACCAAGAGACTAGCGCAATTGAAGTTTGACAAACTAATACAAGCTTACTGGACCTCCGATGGCCGCATATTTGTCAAAAGAACTGAAACCAGTAGAAAGGAAATAATAACAAACTTCGATGAAATTGCATCCCTCGAGTGCAGGTTTCAACGCCAATCCAGACAAAATATTCAGGATTGTCCATCCGCCTTTGATAGGGGTCCAGAACATTCGCGTCCTGAAACTCAAACTGACATTGAAGACTCGGAGCCAATCGATTCCAACCGGGACTAACGTTGAATTATTTGTGCTTTTCTATTTTGTAAAATTGTCACTGTAAAACAATCATCACTTATGTAATGCCCATTTTTTTTTCTTTTTTTTTCTCGCTTTAACAATAATTGTAATGTCCAATATATCACCGTGTAACATCTGGTCAAGAAATGTCGGTCTTATGGTTCTAAAAACTTATTAAAACATTCTCATAAGCTTGTTATGAAAAGTAAATATTTCTGGTATGTGCTTAGAAATATATATATATTTTTTAAATACTTCTATATATAATTCCCAATGATGGCCTCAATAATTATCATACCTAACCAATAGAAATTGTGTACGCATGATATGTTTAATCTGACAGTTTGGGGACTTTCTCAAAAGGTGTACAATGAATCCACGACTCGTTAGAGATTTAATTTTTTTTTTATATATATTCGTAGAAAATTATATGAATGTTATAAAGGTTTGTCAAACCGATACATATATAAATATGTACTTACAAATTTAGGAGGTATTCAGTTGTCATAATGTTAAAATTATCAATGTCTCTGATTTATCTTCATTATTACTGGTTGTACATATACTTACTGTTATTTCTATTACTGTTTTTAATATGTTTCAAATAGACTATATTATTAGTTAATATTGTTGGTGTACACACTATAAGATAAGATAAGAAGAAAACTTTATTTGAATTCGATTTTTGTATAACAATAAACACAAGCTCTCATGATTCACAAATACTGACAGGTTTCTTGTTTAAAATAAGATGTGTTTTGTATAACAATAAACACAAGCTCTCATGATTCACAAATACTGACAGGTTTCTTGTTTAAAATAAGATGTGTTTTGTATAACAATAAACACAAGCTCTCATGATTCACAAATACTGACAGGTTTCTTGTTTAAAATAAGATGTGTTTTGTATAACAATAAACACAAGCTCTCAGGATTCACAAATACTGACAGGTTTCTTGTTTAAAATAAGATGTGTTTTGTATAACAATAAACACAAGCTCTCATGATTCACAAATACTGACAGGTTTCTTGTTTAAAATAAGATGTGTTTTGTATAACAATAAACACAAGCTCTCATGATTCACAAATACTGACAGGTTTCTTGTTTAAAATAAGATGTGTTTTGTATAACAATAAACACAAGCTCTCAGGATTCACAAATACTGACAGGTTTCTTGTTTAAAATAAGATGTGTTTTGTATAACAATAAACACAAGCTCTCCGGATTCACAAATACTGACAGGTTTCTTGTTTAAAATAAGATGTGTTTTGTATAACAATAAACACAAGCTCTCATGATTCACAAATACTGACAGGTTTCTTGTTTAAAATAAGATGTGTTTTGTATAACAATAAACACAAGCTCTCATGATTCACAAATACTGACAGGTTTCTTGCTTAAAATAAGATGTGTTTTGTATAACAATAAACACAAGCTCTCATGATTCACAAATACTGACAGGTTTCTTGTTTAAAATAAGATGTGTTTTGTATAACAATAAACACAAGCTCTCAGGATTCACAAATACTGACAGGTTTCTTGTTTAAAATAAGATGTGTTTTGTATAACAATAAACACAAGCTCTCCGGATTCACAAATACTGACAGGTTTCTTGTTTAAAATAAGATGTGTTTTGTATAACAATAAACACAAGCTCTCATGATTCACAAATACTGAAAGGTTTCTTGTTTAAAATAAGATGTGTTTTGTATAACAATAAACACAAGCTCTCCGGATTCACAAATACTGACAGGTTTCTTGTTTAAAATAAGATGTGTTTTGTATAACAATAAACACAAGCTCTCAGGATTCACAAATACTGACAGGTTTCTTGTTTAAAATAAGATGTGTTTTGTATAACAATAAACACAAGCTCTCATGATTCACAAATACTGACAGGTTTCTTCTTTAAAATAAGATGTGTTTTGTATAACAATAAACACAAGCTCTCATGATTCACAAATACTGACAGGTTTCTTGTTTAAAATAAGATGTGTTTTGTATAACAATAAACACAAGCTCTCCGGATTCACAAATACTGACAGGTTTCTTGTTTAAAATAAGATGTGTTTTGTATAACAATAAACACAAGCTCTCCGGATTCACAAATACTGACAGGTTTCTTGTTTAAAATAAGATGTGTTTTGTATAACAATAAACACAAGCTCTCCGGATTCACAAATACTGACAGGTTTCTTGTTTAAAATAAGATGTGTTTTGTATAACAATAAACACAAGCTCTCCGGATTCACAAATACTGACAGGTTTCTTGTTTAAGATAAGATGTGTTTTGTATAACAATAAACACATGCTCTCCGGATTCACAAATACTGACAGGTTTCTTGTTTAAAATAAGATGTGTTTTGTATAACAATAAACACAAGCTCTCAGGATTCACAAATACTGACAGGTTTCTTGCTTAAAATAAGATGTGTTTTGTATAACAATAAACACAAGCTCTCATGATTCACAAATACTGACAGGTTTCTTGTTTAAAATAAGATGTGTTTTGTATAACAATAAACACAAGCTCTCATGATTCACAAATACTGACAGGTTTCTTGTTTAAAATAAGATGTGTTTTGTATAACAATAAACACAAGCTCTCCGGATTCACAAATACTGACAGGTTTCTTGTTTAAAATAAGATGTGTTTTGCATAACAATAAACACAAGCTCTCCGGATTCACAAATACTGACAGGTTTCTTGTTTAAGATAAGATGTGTTTTGTATAACAATAAACACATGCTCTCCGGATTCACAAATACTGACAGGTTTCTTGTTTAAAATAAGATGTGTTTTGTATAACAATAAACACAAGCTCTCATGATTCACAAATACTGACAGGTTACTTCTTTAAAATAAGATGTGTTTTGTATAACAATAAACACAAGCTCTCATGATTCACAAATACTGACAGGTTTCTTGTTTAAAATAAGATGTGTTTTGTATAACAATAAACACAAGCTCTCAGGATTCACAAATACTGACAGGTTTCTTGTTTAAAATAAGATGTGTTTTGTATAACAATAAACACAAGCTCTCAGGATTCACAAATACTGACAGGTTTCTTGTTTAAAATAAGATGTGTTTTGTATAACAATAAACACAAGCTCTCCGGATTCACAAATACTGACAGGTTTCTTGTTTAAAATAAGATGTGTTTTGTATAACAATAAACACAAGCTCTCCGGATTCACAAATACTGACAGGTTTCTTGTTTAAAATAAGATGTGTTTTGTATAACAATAAACACAAGCTCTCCGGATTCACAAATACTGACAGGTTTCTTGTTTAAGATAAGATGTGTTTTGTATAACAATAAACACATGCTCTCCGGATTCACAAATACTGACAGGTTTCTTGTTTAAAATAAGATGTGTTTTGTATAACAATAAACACAAGCTCTCAGGATTCACAAATACTGACAGGTTTCTTCTTTAAAATAAGATGTGTTTTGTATAACAATAAACACAAGCTCTCCGGATTCACAAATACTGACAGGTTTCTTGTTTAAAATAAGATGTGTTTTGATATATGCGGTGTTTTTTGTTTGTTTTTGTGGTTTGAAATATGTGGGTTTTTTTTCTTTTTTTTTTACCAATACCAAATGATGGCCCCAATAAATATCAAAGACATCATACTTCAGCCAATAGATATTGTGTACATTTAGGGGATTTCTCAAAATTGTACATTGAATCTAACTACACATTTGTAAATACATGATTGAAAACCGAACCATGTTAATTTATTTGAAAAAATATTATGCCTAAATTGATACATATATAAATGTATACTTTCCCATAATGGAGATATCTAGCTAGTTACTATATGCCAAAACTGTTAATGAAAATTATGTGTCGGATTTTTTTTTTACTGCTACATGTTGAACAGTTTACTTGTTAGTTTCATAAACTTTTATAAATATGTTTAATTTAAAATTAGTTTATTATTGATTGTGTACATACTAGTTAATTATTGTGTTTCAAAAATGTTAATTTGTGTTTGTGTTGGGAGTAATGTCTTATATCGATCAATGTTTGTCAATTTGTGAAGTCATTTCCATAGAATGAGGTTTTTATACTACAACAACAATATAATTAATCACAGTTTTATTATTTTATTAGCATTATAATTATAATTCAAGCTGGTGATATGACAGTTGTGATTGTTTTGAACTTGGGTTTCCTCAGAAAATTCCATTTTTGTTTGTTTTGTTTAATGATTCGATTCTTTTCTGATAAAAATTGTAGAATGACATGTCTTCCAATTTAAACGGTAATTATGAAATATATCCCCATTTCTGTATAAATTTCATTTATACCTCACATTTTGAAAATGACTTATTGTGTTCTGTTTATTATTTATATAAATCGGTTTATTTGTTTTCCTTCTCTATCTTTTTCTTTCAAATTTTGTGTCCAATTATGTGATGATGTGTGTGGTGTTCAAGTTGTAAATTACTCGATGGATTGCGCCTTTAAAATGAATTGTATAATATTAAACCCCAATGGGTAACTGTATCGATGACTACAGGGCAGCCATCGGACTATTTCATATACGTATAAAAGGAAACCGTAGACCTTTTAAGTTTAATTTTCCTGTATATACTTATCAAGAAATACTACTTACTAATTTTCGATGTACATTTTCTCGTTGTCTCGCTCTCTCTACTTCAAAGCCTAAATCCTAATATATACATTGTTTTTCTGTTGTTTGTATTACAATATATCCTGATCATTGGTAACGTTGAATTTAGTTTATGATGATTTTATTTGTTAAATTAACAAAAGGGATAGGACACAAGTTTTACCAACTTATGAAGTCTTCTCCCATTATGAAGTCTTCTCCCATATTGAAGTCTTCTCCCACGTTGAAGTTAATCCAGGTCCAGAATTAATAAATCATTCAAGTGTTAGTGATAATTCCATTTCAATATGTAACATAAATATTCGCAGTGAGCGGAATAAATTAGATTTTCTTAATAATTTCACTGACGAATTTGATATTATTGCTGTAACAGAAACACATTTACATCCAAACATCAGTAATAATGATATTGAGATTGATTCCTTTTAAAAAAATACGTAATAGCGATAGACCATGGTTTAATAGTGAACTCAGAAGAGAAATTAGAAAACGAGACCTATTCGTAAGATAGCAAAAAAATTTAACAAACAATCAGATAACGACAAATACAAGAAACAGAGAAACAAAGTTAATAATTTAAAAAAGACAACTAAAGAACATTTCGAACAAAATTTAGACACTTTAATCTTAGAAAATATATCAAATCCAAATACTTACTGGAAAATAATGAAGATGTTGATTAAATCTAATAAAGGATATAGTAATATACCCCCTCTCCAAAATATAATTCAGGATGAAGGACTAGATGAGGTAGTTTACGAAGACGACGAGAAGTGTGAATTAATAAATACATATTTTAGTTTTATTTCTTCTTTGGAAGATGCCAATATTCCTCTTCCAGATATTGAACATAGGACCAATAATTTTCTGCGAGACATAGTCATTACAACAGATGAGATTGTTGATATTATTAAAATTTTAAATCCTAATAAGGCATCGGGACCTGATATAATCAGTTACAAAATGTTCAAATTATGTTCTGAAAAAATAGCAGTCCCTCTTCAAATAATTTTTAATAAATCTCTTTTACAATGTAAATATCCAACCAGCTGGAAGATTGCACATGTGATTGCTATATTTAAAAAAGGTAACAAGTCATTACCGTCTAATTATAGACCTATATCTCTCATAAGTTGTGTTGGAAAAATAATGGAACGTGTTATCTATAAATATGTTTTTAACCATCTGCAAAGAAACAAGTTAATTTATGAATATCAATCTGGTTTTCTCCCAAAATATTCAACAGTACACCAACTATTAGAAATGTACAACTGCATTCTAAATTCACTAGAAAAAAAGGAAATTAGCTGTTTTGTTTTCTGTGATTTTTCTAAAGCGTTCGACAAAGTTTGGCATAAAGGGTTGTTGCATAAAATTAAATCATATGGTGTAGATAGCAATTTATTAAGTTGGTTCTCTAGTTACCTGCAAGATCGACAACAGAGAGTAGTAATAAACAATTCGTCTTCTTCACTCTGCAATGTTTCAGCTGGTGTACCT